>VZTZ01045544.1:239762-450834 GCA_013400955.1 Drymodes brunneopygia | reverse complement strand
ACAAAATGCACTTCCTTCTGGTTTAAATAAGCTACTCAGTTATTTAACCAGGTGTCAACAAGATGTTATGAGTAAGACCAACTCATTATTCTGTACTTTTTCCCTACTGATCTTCCAAGCTACCTGCTAAGAGGGATCCTTACTCCCAGGTGGCTTCCACTGAACTCAGAGGGGCTTGGTAGGGCCTTATCAATCCAGGAACATTCAGTACTTCACAAGATTTTTGAACTACAGAAAGTAGCATGCTGACAAAGCCAGACACAGTGTCTGTAATTACATTTTTTTCAGCAACAAAATTAGAAAGTACTGAAGATCTTGGCTACCTGAACCAGCTGTCCTGGCCAAATATTGGCAAAGGACTTAAAGCCTGGGTGATCATTCTTATTTCATTTGCCATTCCTTAATTTCATGTAAATATTTATTTAAATCTTACTGCAATATTATGAGAAATTCACTGAGTTTGCTTTTGAAAGGAAAACCAAGATGAAACCAAAGAAATCACAAAATCCCCTGAGAGATGAATTGGGAGAGGAAAAGTGGGGTGGTTTTTTTGGTTTTTAAATTTTATTTCTTTAGGCATAGTAACAAATCGCTGGGGTAGAATTCTATCTTATCCATATTTTCCATGCTTGTTTCCTGCAGGCAATATGAAGATAGGCTTTTTAAAAATAGAAACAGAAATAAAAACACTTGCTCCCTCTCTAATCAGGAATCAATGTACACACTACTTTATACCAAAGAGCTAAAGGAACACCATGGTAACCTAAGAAGAAAACTTATTCAGATTGTGTAAAATGTATCTTTAATGCATTCTAAACTCTCTTTATAGTATGCCAGCCCTAAAACTTCTTCACAGACTGCATGAACATTACTTTGTTTAAAAAAAAAATTGTTTATGAATGATTGCTTCGCCATATTCTATGCTTTTCAGTTGAGATTTCTCCCTTTCACTCATTTCTGCTGCCATGAAACCTGTTTTCCATTTTATTGAACTCAGTTTGACTGTATAATCCAATCCACTATAACTGAAAACATTTAGTCCCAGATGTTGTAATTTTTTTCCCCTCACAACAAAAAGCAGTTGTGGTAAACACCTTCATGTTCATATTTTGTTTCTCCAGATTAACATAGTAATGTTTTCTTTCTTCTGTCATGTTAATTTGAAGAAAGACTGAGTGATACTGCTTAATCCAGGTCATGATCTTATACTTTGTCTTTGTAGTTTTAATGAAGTAATCAAGAAAACATTGTAGAAGGTGTTTGTTTTTTTTTTTCATTTTCTTGGTTTCTTACAGAAATTTTAAGCTTTGTGCATGTAAAATATAGATAAATCTTTTAGATGGCTTGAGAATAAAAAAGAAATATCAGTTCTGGGAAACAAAGAAAAAAAAAGTTTTCATTGGCTTTCATGACCAAAATTTAAATGCAAGGGCCTGTTCTGCATTCACATTGTGGTTTTGCAGTAGTCAGTCTGCTGCCTTTGTTATTATGTTTAAACCCTGAATGAGCACTAGTTTTCTACAATTTTTAAATTATATTCTGAAGGAAACCCCAGAGATTTCCCACATTTCATTCATGGAAAAAAGATTTTGGTAACTCGATCTGATTGTTGAATCTCTCAGTCATAACCAGGTACCTATTACATATCTTGGTAATAACTTGACCCACATAATTTTTACTGTAATGTTTTCATTCTTATGACTCCCATGTGAGACTGGTAAGCACTGTTATATCTTCATTACATGAGAGGGAAACAGACTGAATTCTGATCCCATTATAATCACTGGCAATATTTTCATTGACTTTAGGTTCTTGTTCTAATTATCTTTCCCATTATTATTCAAGACTGACAAAAAGCCAGAAATTAAACTCAGTTCTCGCACATCCCAGTGTATCCCTGGCTTTCTCTATAAAAAAATAAAAATAAAAAATGATCTGTAGAATAATTTCTCACTGTATTAAATTTATTAAGGGACCAGAGTTTATTAAAATGGACAATAGCTTTTAACATGAAATGTGTTCTGTGTAAGTCATAGCATAGAACTTTGTACATGTTTAGGCCTTTTTGTTTAATAGAGCTAAATGAACTACAAAAAGGTCTCATTACCAAGATTTTCTTTTCTTTTACCTCTTCTGCCTTTTCCCAAAATACACCAAACACACACCTGACAGATTTAAAAAAGAAATGGGATACCATTCCTGGCCAATTTTTCCCAGCCAAAACACTCTTGTGCAGAGACATGTGAATAAAGTATTCCTGCAGAACAATGTGGTGTGTAATAGTATGCATGCTGAATGTGCTCATTTTCTAACCAGGCTATGTGATAGCAGCTCTGACACATCTCATTAAAGGTCTGTTTGCCATACCATTCACAGTCTTGATGATTTTCAGATGTGTCATGCTATAGATGGAGATATGATTTTAAAAAATCTGCTTGAGACAGTGCTGATTCAAGATATGATAGATCATTCACCTCTCCCAAATAAGTTAGTTGTCTAAAGATAAACAGCATTACAGACAGACAAACAAGCAAACTCATATTTATTTCTGTAACTTAGAACTGTTTTGGTATGACAGTTACAGCAACTGTCAGGAATTTCCAAGTTCATAGTCTCACCTTTTTCAACAGCAGTTCCCAAAGACATTGTTTTCATTGCTCAGTGAGCTATGATCTATATATCTATATCATTGTTTTACACCAGGTTCCCTCTTTCTTTTCATCGTGATATGTGATAAAAATATTCCCCAGTAACAGTCAGCCTGACTGCTTGACCTTACAGACACACAAAATCACACACAGTGTGTAAGAGCAGAGATTGGACCACAGAGCCCATAAACTGTGAAGGACCACCCTGAAGTCTTAGCCCAAATATTCCTTAACCCTATTCCTGCTTTGAGGCAGCTGAGGGGGAATGGGTGGACATGATGCTCTTTTTCATAGGTGTATAGCCACTTTCCACACAAAATGGAGAGAATCTGGATGAAAGGAAATCACCCAGCCTTCAATACTTTGCACTGGAGATGTGATTTCTAAAAAGGGATAAGGCAATACTTCCCAGAGAAAGCTGCCAAATATTGCAGGAAAAAATCAAATTGGGAATCGGCCTTTAAAAAGGAAAATTAATATTGAAAAAAGCTGTTCAATGTGCTGTTGAAAACAAGCAAGGGTATTTTCATTGAATTAAGACTGAGGAAAAACAGTAAACAAAACAGAACACAATATTTAGCAACTTAAGCACACAGAAGTTTGAGCCCATCATGCTGCTGAACCAAGGCCCACAGAGCTGCTTCTGAATAAAGTTCCACGGCCCCCATAAATCCCTGTTACTCAGTAGCCATGTAATCAATTTTTTAATATATACTGTGAAATAATTATCACTTATGGAGTTTTTAAACCTGCAGCTTATTTCCCACTTTTCCATTCATTTCTTTGGGAAAAATATTTCAGCGTTCTTTTGCTTCATGCCATTTCCCAAACCCAAAAATGACAACCATGGGCTCAAAAGTAAAACTAACTCTAAAACACATATCCTAACATTCCATCATAAATTCCTATACAAGCTTGCCCTTGTCCTTCTATTGACAGTAAGAATTCTACCTCATGAGTTGTCAGTTCCTCCATCATGTATAACAACAGGGATAGAGAAATCAAAGGAGAGATTGAAAATATTTTTCTTGATGTGACAAAGGGGGATAAACTGTAAAATGGGAGGTCAAGCTTGAGGTTGTTCAGAGAGTGACAGAGATCCTATTTTGAGGACAGTAGTAGAAATCAAATGATGCAATTTTATTTTTGCAGTGCCCTTAGAGGTGGGAGTAGCAATAGCTTTTTTTGCTACATTTCAGTTAATGCTCATGTGTATTGTATAGAAATTAAACCAGAGTAACTGTGTCAGCTCCTACTTCACATCTCAAAACTCAGTCAGCTCATTTGTGTAAGGACAGTGCCAGGCTCACAGAATATCAGAAAAGCTTTGCATCTAAAGTGAGGTTTAATGAGGAATCCCAAAAGAATCTAGAGTTGCCAAAAGGTACTTGCTGGTTAGTTGTGAGAACTGATCTCTTCTAGCCACAAAAGAGAGGCTGTGTAGATAGCAGCTTCCTCATGCTGTTCTACTGATATGCTGAATCTGCTATGGATGAACAATTGCAGAGAAAACAAAGATCAATTATTATAGCAATTTACAGTCCTGACCGAGTATGGACTTGGGTTTGCAGAATGACTATGTGGAAAGTGAAATTTTCTGCTCAGGTGAACATGAAAGATTCTGGATCTAAGGGTATTTTCTTTCACCTCTCCCTTCTCCAGGTTATGACCCAACAACTCAACAGGACCTGAGAACGGTCCAGGCAGCAGAGCTACTACAGCCATAATTTCTACCTGAACTGCTTGAGTTAACAAAGAGAATATATAATTTAATTCTATAAAATAATTATTATTAAAATCTACTTCAAAAGACTTATTTTAAAAAGAACTCTTGGCTCAAAGAATATACCTGAGCTGATTATTTGTATTAGGATAGTAACCTAGGTATGCACACCATTCTCCAGCATTTTGTTAACTACTTCTAATAGAGGGTTTATCCCCCAATCTTCATTCATAGCCATTTAAAAACCTAATAATGGTAAAAGTATGATGGCCAGAAAGTTATTTTATATCTCTAAGATTTAGAAGTTGTCTCCTACCCTGAGATCATTTAATCAATGATTACTACATTACAGATACATCAGAAATACTATTAAAATCTGAAACAGCAAGTTTTTTCTGATTGCAGTATAAAAATAACATAAGAAAGCTCTAATTTTAACAGGCTGAAACATCTTCCCCATTTCCTGTCTGTTCTGGACATTTCTGTGCTTTCTTTCATCCAGACCATGCCAAGCCACTGCGTATTATGCTTGGGAGACAGGAAGAAACAACAACTGGACTTTACCTCCTTAAGGAAAATCTTGCTGCTGCTGGGCATTTGTTTTTTTCTATCACATCAAATATTTATATTGGTTCAACATAGCTGGACATCAAGGAAGACTGATTCTGCCTGACTGTTTCATATTTGTCACTCATGTTGCTTTGATATATCTTGACTTTTGGCCTAATTTCATCCATGTACTGTTCTTTGTTTATTGTCTGTGTGCATCTAAAAGTAAATCTGGAGCATCTTGAGGTCATTAAAGAGTGTAAATCACAATGACAAATTTGCATAATGTGTCAGTGTGTATCTGGCATGTCCTCGTGGCAAGAAGATTACTAAAAACTCTAACACTACCCACACTTTCTTCGAGTTTACTTTTAAAAGTCAAAGCACATCACATTCTTACAAGTTTCTATGGTTGTGTAGCTTTCAGAAAGTTCACAATGTATTTTATTAGTAATCAAACAGATCCATACGTAAACAATCAAATTTATATCAAGGCTATTTTAGGATTTTTAACTTTTGAAGTGATGCCACAGCAAGAGATAAAAAATTAATAAGTTTGTATCTTTGCTCAGTAAAATAAGTGCATTAAAGAACTACTTGCTCACAGAATACATCATGTTTAAAGGAAATTAGAAAAGAACAGTCATTGAATGATGAGAACAGACTGACCACATTCCTTCTATCCAGCTATAGAAGTTGATTCTGATTTTCTTTGTTTCCATGAGAAACATAGAAGAAAATTTGTCTTTCTATTTTCTGAAAACAAAAGCAAACTCATCTTCCTTCCCACCCTCCTGCCAAATTTCATTTATTCACAAAAAGAGTACCTTAGCATCCTGTCCNTTTTTTTCTCCGCAAGAAATCTACATTTAAAACGGAATTTATTTAGAAAGGCAGAAATTTTCTTGCAAGTTCAGAGCAAATTGAAAGGAATCAGGACAGGGAAAAGTGATTTGTGCTGAATGATGACCTACTTAATTACAGAAAAGAACAAAGATTACAGTGAAAGCAAGAACACATGCAGAGATATGTTGGTCATCAAGGAAAGTATTTGCAGATGTAGGTAAAGTTGGGGAATATAAAACATAGAGCAAAAGGCTCCAGGGAAATTGCTCTAAATGAACATGTTCAGTGTCACTCTTATTTCTACAGCAGTTAATCAGTGAACAATAAATATATAAGGGGTGGAGAAGTATTGTTCTCTTCCCAAGGGTAGTGAAAACATCTGAATATGATGCTATGTGCTCCTAGAAATTCCCAAAGTAGCTACAGACAAGAGGAAACTGTCCTTTTGTGTCTTCTCCACAATCCAGTTGAATAAGCCTGATATTAAAATTTTATATTTTTCTTTATGGACATACAGCTAGTGCTACTCTGTTTTGGGTGACTATTTAATCATGTAATGAGGAAGAAATAAAGCAAATGTTTTTTATTAGCTTTTATAATAAAATATTTTCCCTTTTTCTTTTACGATATTTCACTGCCAGTAACTTTCATGCCAAAGGTAAAATAATTTTAATCACAAAGCTAAATTCAGCCCTTACACAAAATCAGTATAACTTTTGAGACTGTGGTCAATCCAAATATTTATCTATTTAGCAAATGACCCCATCACTTTCTTAAAACAGAAATACTACATAGCAATGTTTCAGTACTTGTTAGGAGGCGCATGAGAGAAAAACGTTAAAATGCATATTCAGTCAAGAGCAATATATAATGAGCAGCCAAGTAGGTGTGAATACTTGCAGAGACAATAATCATGAATATATTTCTATTGAAGCAGGATAGCATTGTAACAGAGTGCATTGTTGGCACTCAAAAGGCCCAGGGTCTACTCTTGCTTTTGATAAAATCTCCTTGTCTTGTGGTTTCTGTTCTGGGAAATGGAGAATGTTGCAAAAATCCCATCTCTGTGAGAGGTCTAGCAGAGCACTGCTTACAGCTGTTTGGAGTATTAGTCAACAACAGTATAGTTTGAACACATCTCTGCTCTGTTCCCCTCAGCCTTGAATAATAAATTAAAATACATATTAAAAAGTCCTTCTAAGGAGGATACCATCCCACTTTTGAGTCAGCAAAGATTTTCCATCGTACTACTGTTTACAAACTATATGAAGCTGTAATAGCATATATTCAAAATAAAACCCTTTCTTTGATGTAAAATCATTATATGTCTTGCATTATATACATATCTTGCCTCCAACTGTGAAGAAATAAAAGAAATTAAATTCTTACAGTGATAACAAAAGATTAGAGAATGGTCATTACACTAAGAAAGAGTAACATTCTGGAGAGCTGCTCTAAGGAGCTGTGGGATTGATTGGACCAGACAGTTGTAAGAGTTACAGAACCTGTGCAGAACCTGTTTGGGAGGGAGGTGGCCAGACACAGCAGTGATATATTTAGGAAAGTCAAGGGTCACACCAACAGGGTGTTCAGAGCAATGGTTCTCTCAGCTGCTGCCAGAGGACTAATTTGAAGTGTTCAAGAGATAATCCACATACAGAAGCAGAGCTGATGCCTGTAGTCCAAGAATAACATTATTACACACATAATACTCTCGGTGTAACTGAGCTTTCTGCCAAAGGGATCATGTTACTATAAGGGATTTCAACTTCTGCTTTTGTTACCTTAACACACCAAATACTCAGCTTCGATTTCTCAAAAAAAGTAATTTTGGTTTGTCAAACTGTGTTCTGCCTGCATCAGTTCTTTACATTTATGACGTGCACCAGCTGTTCTCAAGGTAGTCCATGTGACACCACAGCATCCAGGGGTTTCTCCCTGAATCATGGGCCAGGTATTGATTACAAAAAGGCTTTCAAGCTCCTACATATGCACATCGCCCCGGCTTGAGTCTGATCCTGACTTCAACACATACAACATTAATCCTTGAGCTACTGACACGATTTACATGAGCAAAAATTGTGAGACTCTCTCTCTCTCCTACAAGCCGAATCCTAACTGCTGCTGCTGCTGAGTGCACAAACACAACAGAGTCAGAAGGGATACAAAACCAAGATGTAGGGGAGAGGGGCAAGGACTGCTTTCATTTGTTCAAAGAATTGGCTGGAGATATTTAGGCTTCAGAAGACAGGACTAGTAACTCTACTGGGTTGTTTAATCACTAACTATATTTTTGACTGACCAAGGGAAGCATGTGCCCAAAGTCCACTTGAAAACCTAAGGCTGCCATTTTCTAATGAATAGTTCCTTTCAGAGGCATATCCTGCACATAGAAACATACAGGCTTCTATAGAAGAAATATATTTCTGTACCTACAGAGCCTCTTGAGGGACCAGTAGATGGGGCTCAGGACATCATGGAGCTGTAATAGGGCTACTTGGACCTGTATGGAAAATTATAGAATGTGTTGGAAGGGACTTTACAGATAATTTCCAACCCCCTGCCATAGACAGGGACTTCTTTCACTAGACCAGGTTGTTCAGAGCCCCATCCAACCTGGCCTTGCACACTTCTAGGGATGGGGTATTCACAGTTTCTCTGGGCATCCTGTTTCAGTGCCCCACCACTCTCACAATAAAAAATTTATTTTTATTACCTAATCTAAATCTCTCCTTTTTCAGTTTAAAGCTGTTCACCCATGATTTATCACTCTTTACATGCTCTTGTAAAAAGTCTGTCTCCAGCTCTCGTGTAGAAGCAGTTTAGGTACTGGAAGGCCTCAATAAGCTCACCCCACAACCACCAGCTCTGGCCAACCCCAATGCCCACACAGGGTACAAGTGTTGGAGGACCAATGAAAAGCTGCTGTAGGGAAGGATGGCTGAGGAGGCCTCCTGGAATGGTCCCTTTGGCATTGCAAGGGACACTTCTGGATAACTTCTTTCAGAGGTTCTGGTAGCATACCTTGCTACCATATAATTTCCTACTCCTGGTAGTGAGTAAAGTGAAAAATCAGCTTTGGAAATACTGGCCATTTCCAGAAGGCTCCCACTAGGGTCAATCTAAATTGTATGAATAAATACCCACATTAGTCTCCAAAAATACACAGTTTCTTGGGTGGTAAAGAGCAATATTTAGCATTGCAAAAGATACAGGCTGTGGCAATGAATGTCTGGATAAATGCAACTCTCATATCAAAATATTACTACAGAGCTTTTAAAACAAGACCAGCAGCTGTAGACCCAGAACTGCATTTAGAACTTACACCCTACCATGGATGTGCCAAACTGAAAAACACAGATTTGTTTAGGAAGCACGAATAATCCCTTCAGAACCTCATGTTCCTGCAAGCTTCTTCCACGCCTGCCTCCCCCCAGCCCTGCCTTGGCTGTGTGAGGGGATGTGTGGGGAGAGTCACTGCTGCTGTCACTAATTGCAGTGCAGCAATTAGCTGCTCCTGCTTTGGCTGCACTTTGATGATGTGACTGTTTTGATCTTTCCCATCCTCAGTATTTTCTATCAGATGCTGGAGTTGTATACCTTTGAGCTATGCAGGATACCACTGGGCCAAGAATGCTCAGTATCTCTTTTTTTTTTTCCTCCTCTGTAATCTCTCCATGAACCAGCCTTGGCAATATCCTTTTTGTTTGTGCAAAGATACAGGCACAAGGAATATGTTAATTAGCTTGGAATATGAATATGAATTCCGTTCTGTGGCATTGTTAAGCTTTTTCACACCTAGTAAAAAGCACTAAATTTGTATATAAAAAAAAAGGAGGATTAATAGAAATAGGCATTTGCCACAACTAATTTTTATCTCTTGTTTCTAAATGTATGCATTTTTGAATGATAAAACTGCCTCTTAACATTTACATGTATCATGGCATAATTAGGCATTATTTTTCGCTTTTCAATAACAGGAGTTACTTCACTATAGTGACTCTAATGTTAAAAGACAAGCAGTCAGATGCAGTGAAAATTCATATTTTTGTGGTACCATTGCCTTCCTGTAGGTTTTCAATAAGGAGGACAAAAGTATTGCTAATATCATTTAAGAAACATATATGATGTCATTCTTAAAGGGTAAAGAACTGAATTTAAAACTATGCAGGGCCCAGACTTGTCAGTCATTCCTCATTCAGAAGTTACATTAAAAAATTCTATTTCCTGTGTTAAAATGGCAGCATCTATTTCTGAGCTCAAGGCGTTGTAAAAATAGATACCATTTGGAGGAAAGGAGAAGCTCTGCCTGGAAACAGAAAAGGTACTCTTAGGGACTGAAAGTTAAGTCTGAGTCTGAAGGAAGCAAAATAGTTATTTCCTATTTTAGACAGAAAATGCTGTTGCTCAGCCTTTCTCAAGTTTATTTGATTGTGACTCAAGCATATAATTAGATACCATGTGCACCAATTGTCTCTGTGCCATGAATAGAACTTTCACATACCAACTGAAACTTTTATTTACATTTTTATGTCATGCATTTAGTTGTGTGCTGAGACAGGAAAACCATCTACCTCATTCTCAAATGCAATCATTTTCATTTCGTGTGAGTAATCAATTGGATTAGTTGACTGAAGAGTTTAATGATAGGTCCTGTGAAATCCAGTCAAAACAAAGCAGAGTGTCCCAGAGATCCAGATAACACAGATGAAGGGCAAGATGCCATTTTCTGAATAGGAACAATACAGGAGAGAAGATGTGTGTCCTACATGTGGAAAGTACATACTGCTTGTATGCATTTTTGTATCTTATAACAAAGAAAGGCAGAGATTCTAAAATGGAATAATAAAAATAATTTTATAAATGGTATTCATAAAAGAAGAAAAAATAAAGCAATTTTAGAGCATCTTAAATCATAATGCCTGTACCATGTATAGGAATAGCAGAATTGTCTTCATAGCAGATTCAGTAACTGACTATTGGACAAAAGTCATTCAGAGACCCTGAAAAGCTTCTGACAGAGGAAAAGTTAAGGAAAAGATGGATTTTTGAGGCAGTTTTGAAGCACTAAGATACATGCAGTAATAGATGAAAATTCAAGAAATATTCTTGGGTCTTTAAAGCATTACACACTTGAAAGAAGCCGCTTAGATTTAAACTATGCCAGCATTTTCTATACAGTCATTATAATCCACTGCTTTCTTTTTGTCCTCTTTGGTCTTGAAAAAAGCCTTTTGAAAGCGTCTGGAGAATAAATGCACTTATTAAGTAGCCAAAGTTTGATGACATATGAGCAAAAGACCCTTAAAATTATTAAATTGAAAAAATAATGTAACAAGTTGTTGTACTCTAAATGGTGTTTCCATTTTTATATCTAGGAGGAAATCCAGATGAGTTACATTTTTTATACCACAAGGAAAATGCAAGACCATATTTTAGGCTGGAAATAGAAATGATTGCTCTGATAGCACTATCTTGCTTTTTCATATTAGACAGCATTTGGGAGCAGCTTTATAAGGTCATCAGCCAACGCTGTTTAAAGTGGAATTCTTCTGAAGTGCATAGATCAAAAACTGGAGTTACCAGGTGTAAACCACTTCAGTCTTTTTTCTGGCTTAAGTAAAATTTTTCTTCAATGAAGAAGAGATCTAAAATATTTTGTTAATTTTTTTCCTAGTGCTTTTGTGAGGGAAAACTTGCTTAGAATTCTGCTTTTTTACCATCTATATCGATTTCAGATCAGCAGGAAGAAAAATGGCTTTAGAGAGGTAAAATGGTCTCTATCTAAACAATAAATGCAAGCTAATTCCTAAAGTTTATAAAGCAATGAGTAGCTAATGTACAGGAACAGAAAATAAATAAGAGTCATACTAAATGAGCACTAGATTAATAACATGTTCATTGTGTAACCACTGAGAAACCATTCCTCCTGTGGTGCCAGGACTCCCTCTCTACTACTAACCTTAACCCCATTTCACAACCATTTTATACAGACACACATAATCATTTGTGAAAAGAAGCAGAGGGATGTGAAAATCCTTTTCTGTGTGTTTTCAGAATTCAAAAGTTTGGAAACATGCAGAATGTATTTTACAATGTGCATTTTCCAAGGCTACCATATCACGCTACACACTTTGAATATCACCACCATGATATCCTCTCTTGCGTGAGTTTAATGCTTATTCTGCTTGCCTCAAGCATGCACCTGACTATAAAAGAACATAAAAATATTTCAAAGGCCTGATATATGGATTTTATAAGTCCTTAAAGCTTTTCAACCTAGGATATTTTCTCCACAGCAGGTGTGGTCTGGTTTCCCAGGCTAAAGCCAAGTAATACAGAATGAACAGAATATATAAAAGATCTGTGTATTCTGGGGAACGTGATTTCCTCATCCTACATCCCTATGCATGAAACAGAAAGCCATCTAAAAGAAGGACAAAGTTCTTTCTTCAATTTATGCAAAAATAATCCAATTACTACTTACAGGTTCCACTTAGCTCTAGAAAACTGGTTGAATACAAAGGAATTCAGATTTTTTTTATTAGACATATCTGTTAATGGATTAATATGTTAGAATTCATAGGATTTATTACATTTGTATCCTTTTCTGAATTTCGGAATTCAGCTTCAATCACTGCAAGACTATATAAAGGTTTTGCTACAAATCAACTGAAATACACGAAACCAACTTTATTTCCGACTCTACATTTACACCATTAGGGGCTTTCTTTAATTGTATTTTAACTGAACAGTAACTAGATCCTAAACTATTTTGCTGTTTGCATTAGCTTTTGAGGATCAGGGCACTAAGTTTTCTGGGTTCCTTAGCGGTAGATCACATTTGACAAGTTACATTTTTCTCCTAAGTTCTTGTAAGGGTTGAAAAAATCCTCATCATGTTGTAAGAATTCGCGAAGTTCACCAGAAGTCATTTTCACCTGGTTTTACAGCTTGAATAAGACCTTGCTGAGCAAAGCAATCTAGCTCAGGGAAAATAAACCTCTGTTCTTTTGTTCACAGGTCGTGTGCCTACTTGACTGTGCTAGGAAATGATTTGGCACATTTACCCAGCTGAGAAGCTGAGGCAAAGTCTTTGTCACTGCTTCATCGGACACAGGTTTCTCCCAGCTCCACAAGATGACTTCATCTATTTCAGTAAGAAGGCATTTCTTGGGTTGTGTCAAATATTCTGGCTAAGAGGTCTCTGGCAGCAGTCAAACTTTCTAAAATCCCCTCATTTGTCCCCAGGAAATGGCTTTATGTGCTCCTTTGTAACCTGCAACCTGCACTTCTACTTTTTCTCCCTTTTTACATCCCATTCCCTATTTAACACTTGGGAGTACCTGCTCAATAAATAGAAGAGTATAAACGGAGCAAGTTTGACTTACTACCCACAACTCTGAAAAATTTAAGATAGTTAAGAGAAAATTGAAGTATCTAACTCTGGAATTAGCCAGGTGTACTACTAACCTGGAAAAAATCAACAAGTATATAACAAAAATGCATTTCTGGATAAAGCTCTCCCAGTGGAGCTCGTGCTGGCACTCTGGATGCTGCTGGATAACTTTTTCTTTATTTATTTTTATTTTTTTCCTCAGGAATGAAAGTCAAAAGATTTTAAAATAACTCATTTTTTGGGGTGACAGTTCATTCCCCAGAGGTGAACATGAAAATATTTTCAGTTATTGTTTATACACACAAACACAAGCACACACTACACATGAAGAAAATGAGGATAATTGCAATAATCTTGGAGATGCACCTGGGATACTGAGTTAAAAACATTTCAGAAACCTCTAGAATGCAAAAAGATGCATAAAACAAATAATCTGAGAAAAGAAGGGCAAAGGTATAACATTCTTTCAATAAGTAATGGTAAAGACAATAAAGTATTAAACAAAAAAGATGTTTGATGATTTTTATGTCACATTATATAAGCCAAACAGCAAGAGAATGAAAAGTATATACCATTTGATTTTATTTTTCTTATGCTCACTAATATCAAAATAGGATAAAAAGAAACCCATCAACACATATAAAGCTCACATTTCAGGCATGGCAGACAGGATGCAGCAGGTGTTCATACCCTGTCCAAAATACAAACTAATTTATGATGTTTACTTTCTCTTTGGCTAAACTTGCCCATTTTCCCCACTACCTTACACAAAATGCTTAATACAACCTCAATTTCTCATTTACCAAACAGAGATAGCAATTCCCAACCCTCAAGGAGAGATGAGTTGCATAAATAACTATGAGCTGAGCTGCCACCATCAGCTAGGAAGGGATCACTGAACCTGTGAAGGCTCTGGAAGGATCAAAACCTGGCTGCAAACAGGTCCAAGGCTTGTTGCAGCTTGTGCTGAACCAGCAGCCAAAAACGGTGAACAAATGCACTGAAACGTGGTGGTACCAGGGTGCTTCTTTCCTTTTCTGAACTTTGATTATGCAATGATAAGAACTATATAGAAATAAATAAGAAATCTTGCTTATAAGCAAGTCACTGACCGTGGTAGATTCAAGTCTTTGATGGGTTTTCTAGACCACCAACATATGTATTTCCCTTGTTAAAATAAACTTAAATCCCATGAGTCATCATTGTGGAAGGAAAAATAACAAACAACAACAACAACAACAAAAAGCACAAATCATAATTTAGCTTGGCCAACAAATTTCAGATTGCCTTTCCCATTATCTGTGAAAGGTCTGATGCTAGGGCACTTCCAGAGAGGCTGCGTTTGAAGTCTGTTAAAAGTCAAACCCCATGCTCAGTGGGTCTGAAGCATTCCTCTCACAAAGGATGCCTTTGACCTCTGCATGAGCCACCTTCTCTTGAGGGAGGGAAGTTCTGCAGCTGAGTCAAACTAGGCTTAAGAGACACACTGGGTGGCACGGGGATGGAGAAGGTATGAAATTGTTTGAATCGATCCACGAACACCTTTAGAGAGGGTGTTCAGCCCTTTCATTAGATGCATTTGCTTCCCAGGCTTCAAAGAGGCACCTGTCACAGCTGCCACCACTGCTGCAATAAGGCTGGAGCCAGAACACAGACAAAAGTAATAATTATAAGGGGAGGAAGGGAAGGAAAAGGTTCCGCTGTGACTAAATGAACAAAGCCTGAAAATGTAAGCTGTATAGCTGGAGAAAGGAGGAGGAGGGGGATTGACAAATTGATAATATACAGCAACAGAAAACCTGTTTTTTTGACATTTTTAGACAAAGAAACTCAGTTATTTTGTATAACAAAACAGTTTAGTTTTCAAAGTAAAACTTCTGCAACACAGAGCAGACAGGCAGAAAGAAAATGGTGTGAGTCTGTAATGGACACTTCTTATTTAAAAAACCCAAACTTATCTGGAGATTACATGGTCGACAACATGATGCTGTCATTCCCTTATCTAGCTTCATAATACTTTTCAAATCCATGGGACTGAAGGAGATAGAAGTCTTGTTGTCCAAGCAAAGATAGAGAGCTAAGGCACTGAGTTTAGAACTTGATAAGAAATATTTGTGGAAATAAATTATAATGTTAGCAAACAGATCCTTGGATCAAAGAATCTTACTCACCATAGGCTATATCCTTTTATTTTAAAATTATTTTGGTAACAAGAAATAGAAAAATAATCACAAAAATGGAAAACCATCTCACACAGAAAACATAGGTTTGTCTTTTTAGTTCATCCTTTTTCATGTCTTGCAATATGTCAAATTTAGGTAATATTTCAAGAAACTACCATCATAGAAAAATAACTCAGCAGCTGTGAAAAGTAGGGCAGAGAACCTGCCCAACTCAGCCAAGAATCAAGGACTCCGGAAAGACCTGCCTAAAGGAAAAAAAAAAAAAGTAACTAAAGAGGGACAGATTCCTGGTGGACTTAATTAAACAAAGCCTATGTCTAAAATGATTCCAGGAGATGACCAATATAAACTCTCCCTGCCTGAATCCAAGCATACCTAGCATGGAATTTGTAAGTCCAAATACACAAATTCTGGTTCATTGAGCAAAAATGGCTCAACTTTGGCATTAACCATAATTTCCAAACTGCATACTGAGTGTTCCTTACACTCTGGGAATGCAGTTATTTTGTATAAATCATTCCTACAACTGGATTTGAAACCATCTTTGGAAGAACAACATAAAATGTTATTTATAACTAATGACATAACCTGAGAAATAGATTGCCTGCACTAGTGAAAAGATGACCTGCAAATTAAGAAAAGAAATAAAGTGAGCAACAGCCAGCAGGTACTTGTCAAGAATAAATTTTGCCAAACACAATCCCTTTTCTTTTAATGACTCCATAATATGCTTTCCTTGGGGAAGGAGCAGTAAATGCCATATGCCTGGTGTTTAGTAAAGCAGTATCTGACATGCCCATCTTGTAAACAAGTTACAGAGGTGTGCATAGAGGAAACCACTGTGAAATAGCTGCACAAGCAAAGAAGTCAGCAGAAAATGGGAACCGGACCAGCTTTCTGGTAAACATCTACTCAAGCGAGTGATTGTCAGAGTTTCACTTTAAGTTAGAAAGAAGCATTATCAATTTGGGTTTCTTTGAGTTTACCCCCACCTCATATAGTTTGGTATTTCTCAGAAGACCAGCAGGATAGAAAGGAAAACTGGCTTTGAATTTGCACCAGGCTGCAAGAGGTTAACAAACTCTTTGAAAACCCAGGTTTAAAATTCAAGAGGATGTTTATACTGCTTTTAAAATTTACAGCAGACAATATAACAAGCAGTAGAGTTAAATTGAAGTGTGGTGAATTTAAGGTAGGTAAAACATTTGAGGTAAGAAAACCTTTCTAATTGGAAGAACAGTAAGCACTGGAATAAGTTTCCTGGAGAAGTTTTATAGAGTGGATCTGACAAACAGTCATGACTGTTTTGACTCAAGGGAAGGACTAGCAACCTCCATATTTTTGAGGTCCTATTTTTTATGTATCCTAAAATATAACCCCCTAAGTTTTACTTCAAAATAGCCTTTGCATTTCAGTAATAAAAATTATCGAAGAAATGAAAATACTTCCTACTCAATGATATATTTGAGTTTGATTCAGGTAAAAGGGAAAGAAGTATGCCACTATCTTTTATTCCATTGTCTCCAATCAGAAAACTGAATTGTTTTGAAGATAATCCACAAGGGTACATGGTTACTAACACAAACATATGTCATCTGCTCATAACAGTGATCTTTACTGAAGTTTCTATTATGCCTGGAATCATTTGATTTGCAGAATACATAAACAACAATAAACTTGGACTGAATTCTCCTGCACATCCTGCATTTGATTGTCAAACAATTTACTTCTCTGACAAGATGTTTATGGAGTTCACTGCAGAGAGAAATTATGCTCTGCTTGCAGACATTAATTGGCATTTAGTATCACATGGAAACAAAATCCTGCAAGTTTTCTCAAAAATTACTTCCGGGCTAAAAGTTCAATATTTGATTTACATATAATAATCAATATGCATTCCTTGTTTTGTCAATGTATCCATCATTCGATCCACTTATTGGCACACACTACAGTCCTTTGCTACTCCTGGTAGGAAATCTTTATTTATTTTGTCTAGTATCGATGTGAATCAACATAGACTTAGAGCCATTCATGGAATTCTTAAAAAAAAAAAAAAAAAAAAAAAACCCAAAAAAAAAACTTTTACCAAATATTCAGGGGAACCAATAAACATTCAACTCCATTTAAAATGACAAAACTGGTTAAGAATTTCTGTGTTTCTCCCCAGCCTGAAAATAGACCATAGAACCCTGTGATGCAGAGTATTTGAGGCAAGATGTAAATATTTATAAACTGTGTTTAGACACCAAGTGCCTGATCTATAGTTCTCCTAGTACAACTGTAGAATTTAAACTACATTTCATGTTCTAAGCCATAGACCAGCCTCTAGTAAACACAGAAAAAAACCAAACACATCTCACACCTGCTTGCTGTGACAATCTCACGTATTTCTCTGAACTATGTCAGCAGCTGTGCCAAGCCCAGGGTGCCAGAGCTGACATGGAGCTGTGCTCCCAGTGCTGGTGGCCAGAGCCTCTGCCCTTGGATGGAGCTTCTGGGCACAAACACTGGTCCAAGAGCAGGCTGGAACTCCATGGTATGAATAAATCCACTGCAGCAAAAGGAAAGTTATTTAAGACGAAATCCTTGGTCTTGGAAGTCTAATCAATCCTGATATTTAATACTGCAAGTTTAAACTATTAACCTGTTCATTTTTTTTTCATTTCTTGGCTTGTTTTCTTAACCTCCCTCTGCTGCCATTAAAGGTATGCTATCTGTAAAAGAAAGGTAAACACACCCAATTAACTCACAGCAGGTTTGTAAAACATGATATCCTTCAACAGGCTAACTGAAAACCCAAAGTAAAACCAAAATAATGATCTTCTTAGTATATACATGGTTTCTTATTCCAAACCCAAAGGGAAGAAAAACTGATTTCTGATAGAAAAAATTACTCCTGAACTCTGTTGCTATCTTCTTCAATTTATTTGAAATTTATGAAGAACCATCTCATCTGGGCGCAGGTTGATGTCCTGTCCTTGAGGTCAGTTTAACACCCCTTTCATATAGCCTTGCAGGAAATTAAGGAAATCTAAAGAGAGTGGAACACATTTCAAAAAAAGTACAATAATGAATCTTGTTTCTTTTTCAGCATCATGAGTACTGTAACTCAAAAGAATTGTGACAGGAGAAATCAATAATTCATCAACAGCTGAAAGTGGCACACAGTGAAAAGGGCATATGTACATAAAAGGGGAAATTTGTGTGCTCGTAAAGAAAGTCTGAAAGGTAGATGGGTGGAGTGCTGATAAAATTACTTTAGAAACAACAACTAAAGCAGCTCTTTGATTTCTGCTCCATCACACCCCCCCTATACTCCAATTAATTTATTACTTTTATTACACCAATAAACAGCATGTAGATTACTGTGGATATTCAGTCCCTTTACAGAAAGAACTATATGTGATAATTAAGGTTGATCTTGAGAGAATTAAAAATCTACGAAACAGAGTTTGCAAAGCTTTGTGTTGTTAGAAACTAAGACTTCACAGTGAACAGAAGAGGAATTATTTTTGTATTCAGGGAGACATGACTCTAGACAAATTCACACTCCTAAAAATTCAACAAGATATTTCACAATCATCCATATGGTCTTTGTGCTAATGTCACTTCACAAGCTGGCTTATAGATCACTTATGATTATTAAAATGTGTTACTAAGCTCGTGGAATTGTGAAGACAAAAAGATCAGTTACTGAACTCGGTGCACTATGAGGGCACATTTTAATTCCTTACCCTAACTTTCTGATTCTCAACTTTGTCATGTAACTTAAGCAAGCAAAAGATGCTACCTTACAGTTTGAAAAAAATATGATTGTGCCGCATGGGGAGAGCTTTGTGTGGCCTCCATCAATAAGGAAAACAGCCTTTCAAGTGTTCACTGAACTAGGGAACAACAGGAATAAGAGGGGCCAAAACAAAATCAGCAGGAAAAGTGTTAAAAATAGGAAAGTAAGGGAGCACTTTCAGCTAGGGAATGAAATGGAGATTGTGGCATGGCCATTCCAGTGATTGAAAACATCAGGAGGCAAGCCACACACTGGCCACAGTCCTAATAGGGATTGTGAATTTATACTCTCTGAAACAACAGCTCTACTTCTCCCATCACAGGAATCCCATCTCATGGGCAAGAGGGAAAGTGTGCTCAAACACAGGCCTAGGGATTAATGCAGCAACCTGCAAGGTTCAAGGGGGTGGGATATGTCTGTCACTTACCTTGCAGTAGCTGCTGCAAGTAGCAACAAACACAGCACCAATATAGAGACTTTTTGTGTTGCTTAGTCCTAACAAGGGTCACAGGGTGCTGTTAAACTTGTTGCTTATTTCCTAGATAATTAGTGCAGTGCGATGATTTAGTTATGTAATTTCCAAATGGAAAGTCTGCTTTCACATAGAATAAGATTTTGTGTTGTTTGAGAACCTTTACTGGTAACTTGCTCCAAAGCAAGATTCAGATAGTCAGACTGCCATGCATGACAGCAAAAGTATCATTCACTCACACACTGAATTTCTCCAGTCTGGGGCTATGTTTTAAGCCTCTAGAAAATTGTTAATTATAAAGTAATTAATATAGGATGCAAGTATTCTGTATGTTCTCTAAAACAAGGGTTTTTTTGTACTGTGAAATAAATGCTCACAATTCTGATGCTGAACAATTTGAGTAAAACAAAATGAGCACAGCTCCACACAATGGAAGTCAGCCTCTAAAGAGGATATGTGCAAATGGGCAGCAAGAGAGAGGGCAGAAGTGGAGGGAGGAGGCAAGAAAACCCTGTCAACATCTGACATTAGCATCCTGGAGAATATTTCCATCGCCCAACACACCAGCTTTGTCTTTTCACTGCAGTAGTGGCTAGAAAACCAGGAGAAAGCACTCTTAGCTAGAGGACAGCATTCAGCAGCTGCATGAGATATGCTTTTGTTAGTCATTCCTTCTTTCCTGAGATATGCAGCCATTCTCCCCATCAGCATCACTAACTGCTGTCTTCGTGGTGTTTTACAGTACAATTGTGTACTGTATTGACAGTCTAACTGCACCATGCTTGCATCCTGAGTGATGGAGAATCCTAAAAATTGGCACCTAAAAATATGGTCACCCACCATTTTATGGTTTTCAAAACCCTTATTTCTCTTTGCTTCAAGCACAACAAAACTGAGGCAATGCAAGTATGATAGAAAGAATTTGAGAAGGAGGCAAGAAGTTTCAAAGGGTTTTACACACAAGTGTTTTACAGATGTTCAGCAAATGAAACCACAAAGTCTAATCAAACAAACATTTTCAGGCAGTTTATAGTCATGGGAAGAAAGTGGAAGGAGATGGGAATTCTAGCTTTGATCATGAAGCTGGTATCAAGGAAACAGCTATTTTCAATTTACATTTGAAAAGTGTTGTTTAGTAGATGCACCACCACCCTTCAAGGCCTCCACTCTTTATGCAATGGCAGGCTGTGGTGCTCTCAGATAGAGGAGATCATTCTGGGTCTCAAAAACCAGTGCTTAGTTGACTTTTGTTTCAGTAATATCCTGAAAGCTCTGAAGTTCAACATCACTGTGGAAAACCAAAGCTCATAACCAGGACAGTCTTTAAGTGGTTATCAAGAGCAGTGCCATCATACATTTCAGATCTATTTTTTTTTTCATTTCAAAAGCCTTGTAGAGAGAAAAAAACTATGCAGAGGCACACAAAAGTGTTTAAATTCAGTAGAATCAATTTTTTTCAGTTTGTATGCTTTTTTTCAGAATGTTGGTAACCGGTGTTAATTGATCAAAACCAGTATGTGTAAGAAAAGTGAGATGGCAAGCAGAGTATTGCATTCTTTTGCATTACATATATTGCTTTTAGTATATATTTACTTAATAATCTTATTTAAAAAATAGTTTGCACTAAATCTGAGTGAACCTACAAGATATTCTTCTATACCACACCTAAACAAAGCCAAATTACAACAAAGTTGAAGTTCTTGAGTTCAACATCTGAACCATCTAAATATACTGAGTGTCACTCTTACATTTCCACAAAATTCTTATAATCCAAGGGGTGCTGAGAGTTTGTAAATGCATTTTTTTAATCAAAAGGCTGCTCACACACTTAATCTGGAATGCAAATGAATTGATGCTGAGCTGTAGCTCTCCAACAGAATTGTAGACACTTGGGACCTACAGTAACAAGAATCTCATGTCCTTTCTTCACAGAGAGCCTAAGCAGGTCTGCAGTGATAGTTGTATCTTCCATAATCCTAAAACTTGGAAAAGCTTTAGTTTTTAATGTTTAATGAAGTTTTTTCACTGCAATTAATTGTCGGTTATATGTAGCTAAGCACACTATAAATTCTTTGCTCCTTCATAAGCAGTCATGTAATGAGGCCTTTTGCTATTTTCTAATAAATAACAGGCATTTTCAACCTGTCGTCTAAAAAGGTTGTGCGAATTCTTTATTCTGCTTATACTAACAAGGACAAAAACTGAGTTTCTTTTTGCTTAAAATGCAATGAAATCCATCTTTATTTCCTTACTTTTGATATCAGAGAGGGTAATCTCAAATATGAACAAATGCTATTCAATTTATCTTCTTTACTCTAAAAAACACATGGAAGTTCTGCAACAGTATTACATTAGTTCACAAAGAAGAATGCAAACCATGGGGATTGATTTAAATATCTCTTTTGTAAGTTTGTGAGATTTTTTTTTCAGTTTAGAGAAAAGACAAATTTAGTGCTGGCTTAGGAAATCTTCTATGCATATGAATCATAACTATGCAGCTGATCAGTAAGAGAATCCTGAATGGAAAGGTGAACAAGAGTTCACACATCACGTTCTTGCACACTAAGCAGAAATAATTTCAGAAGAATATTATCTCTGACTGAGGTTGTTTGCATCCCTTCTCTAACACTTTTCTTCTTAATGCTACACGTGCAGCCTAGAGATTGGAATCAGCTCTGGGACTCTAAATTGCTACTTCAAATGCTGGAAAATACTGAAAAGAAGTCTGTGATTGCTTATGCCTAGAGGTTTATTTTAGTTTTCCTTGTCTAATCAACTTTTCTGGCTTCTTAGTACACATAAGTTGTTTTTTAACTCTGATACTTTGCAAGAATATTAACAAGAGGACAGGAATGTATGGCAGAAGTTCTTTGTAAGACGAGAAGAAATAAATTATCTTAACTTACATAGTTTGAGGAACACACGGTTGAAATGCAGCCCATATGCATGGTGATTATTTATAGGCATACAAATTATATTCAAAAAAGAGCCAGATGGCTTTAGCAACACATCTGCTGTCTTCAAGGCAGAACTTCTGAAGCAAACTTGGGACCTTAACTCCTATTATAGAGCAGTCAAGAACCAGTAGGGCTACATTTGCTTTGTAGTCTGTAAGAGTTGTATCCTCCTACACAGAAACTGAATTTAATCTCAAGTCAGCATCAAAGACAGGCTGCAATATTTTGCATTTTAACAGGGTTATCATGCTGTTACTAACTAAATGCAAGGCTGGGAAGGTAGGTCACCACTAAGGCAGAAGCCACCCCTCACACATACTAAGATAAGTGGTGGTTACATAAATCTTTACATCAGCTAGTAATTCTGTATATTTTGCACTAATCTTCAGCAAAGTCACCATTTCTGAAAATCATTCAAAATCTCATTCACACTACACATTATGATTTTATTTGTTTTGTTTTCCTAAACTTTCTCATTTAAGATAATACTGAGAGGTGATTGAAAGACATCTTAGACATAAACATTGGAACCATGTGAGTATGAAATACTGATTTATATTAACGAGGGCAGGGTGGGGGTGAAGTCAGACATCCATTAACTACATGCAAAATATGCATTGGAGTATGAGAAGATAAATTGTAAAAGACCCTTGGGAGCTCCATGGTTTCTAATCTCCACCTGGACAGGCACAACTTGTCATAAGTGTTTGAGTTTGCACCTACTGCCTCCTATAGCACTGTGTACTACTCTGAGTATTATTTCTCATTTTCTTTTATATTCCCTTTCTTGGAAATTCTAGCAGGAACAGAAGCCATTTCTTCCGTTCTTTATCCCCCTTTTTATAAAAAGCAGCCTTAAAAAAACCCAAGCAGAACATCTTCATAAAAAAAAAAAAAAGCTGAATTTCCCTTTTCTGCTAGAACGGATTCACTCCTTAGAGTGCAGCTTTGCCCAAGGCACTTTTGGATCCTGTCTGTTTTTCTGGCAGCACAGATAAAACTGGAAGCTTGATCCACTGCACCACGTGGATGTCCCAGTGCTGGCAGCTTCTAGCCTATACCTTGCTAGAAGGAGAAAGGACAATCTCTCTGGGCTCTGGTGCTGCTCACATTCCCAGCTGGACATTGGAGGGCAGATGGCTGCAGTGGAAGTTGTACATCCCCTGTTAGCATGTGCCAGGGGAGATTCCATTGCAAATAAAATGATAATTATAAGCAGTAGCATAGAAGTTAAAGCATACACTGATACTTTTCCAAGTTTAAAAGTTTCCCTAAAATCTGAAATTCTAGATAACAATGCATTCACTTATCCCTCTTAAGGAAGGTACTACTCCTCATATTTATGACTACTCTCTTCCCCAGGTTTTCAAAAGCTTCTGGAATGATTTTTGTATTATATCAAAATAAAACATTGCCCTCTCTTTCCTTATCTATGTCCTTTAATTTTGTTAGGCTGTCTAATTTCATTGAAGCTCCCAATCATCTCAAATAAGCTAATAAGAACTTGCTAGGAGAGGGAGGGAGTCTGACAGCTTTGAAATGCTAATTGAATTCCTTATCTGCAAAACCAATATTTGTGTTGTACAGCTCAATGATGGAGGAAAAAAATAATCCATAAGCCTGATGAAATGATAAAATGCATTTGTTTAACTAAATCATTAAAGTTAAACAGTGCTTATTCTAGGTTCTTATTTCAATTCACATGAGATATGAAAAAAACACAAAACAAATGCTAGAGATCACAGGTCTCTGCAAAAATTCCACTGCATTGCTCTTTCAGTTGAACAAAATCAACCCAAACCTTGGGTATTCAACTCTCACGGGCATCTTATTCTCAACAGTGATATCACCAGCATGACTCAGACTATGCAGAGTGAGTTACCCTGGCAGAACTTTTTCCTTTAAATGGTGTTTTGTATCATCCTTTACAGTTAAAATGCTCTGTCACACACACACGCACACACACTCTCAAAGTGTGCTTTCTTCCTGCTGCTGTTGGAAAGGAGAAAGGCATTTTCGTATCACTGATAACAGCAATTCTGGAAGTCAATAGAAGTTTCAGGACTACCGAGGCTCCCTTGTAGTGCATGTCAAGCCCCTTTCCCTGTGGACTGGAGTAAGGGAAGCTCTCTGCTGTTCCTGGCTGTTTGCTGCAACTTCAGCTTGCAGTGGTAATTGGAGAAGGGATTAACTCTGGTTAAACATTTGACTGCTTTTCCTTTGGGAGGGTATGGAACCATGCCAGAAGTAGTGATGCTCCAGAGCAACACTTGTGCTCATCTCTAGACCTGCTTCCATGACCTGCATGTGCCAAACCTCTTCATCCCTCTGGGAGAGGAGTTTCCATAGGGCTGATGCTTCTCTTTTAACATGTAAAAACTGGGTCTTAATGGTGTTGGCTTCGTCCACCACCCGTGAAAGCGAAGATGAGAATGCTGGGATTATTTTGTTTTAAATCAATGGAAGCATAAAGCCAGAATTGCTGCTTTGTAAAGCCATTAGCAGGAGTCAGCAGTGCGTGCTCTGTGCTTCTTAACATCAGCACCACTATAAATCACGTGTGCTTAGGCATTCCTTCCCTTCCTCACAACTGTGTGTGCAAGAAGGAAAACTGGCGTTGGACAGGGCTCATCCCCAATCAACGCTGACCCTCTGAAACTGCCTGCCCTAGGCAAGGTCTTGCTGGTCAGGCCAAACCACTGTTCCCTGCACTTCAGGTATATTCAAACCAATTTCTGCCTGTGTTTAACTCCCAATTATGTACTTGAAAAGTAAAACAATGTGCTTTTTAGGGCGGGAACTACAAGAAAGGTAATTTCCTCAGAAAATTACTAAGTGTTATATTTGGATGGCATAATACATATTTGGGGAAGAAATTAAGATGACTTGGACACTTACTAGGCTTCCTGTTCAAGAAGTACCTAATAAATCATGTGAGAGATTATTTTCCTGAGAAAATATTGTGTTAACTAGAAGTCAGTGGAAAATCTTGCTGTTAAAGCCATCTGTTTCCCTCCCTCATGCTCACAGAAACTCCACATGCGTGTGCCTGCATGAAGAGAGGAGAATGGATTAGATACAGATAAGTATTTGGAACTAGAGGATTGATTGAGTTGAGATTAATTTTAGATGCAGTGAGATGGTGTCAGCCAGGACCAGATCTTTGCAAGTCACACAGTGAACAGCACCATGTGCAGAAGGACGTAAGTGAATTTTCCTCTTGACCTTAGGCTAAGGTTAGCAAATTCCTGAACAATGATTTAAATCCCTTAAAAGATTTCTAACTAATGTAAATTCTAAATATGCAGGCAAATCTTGTAATGATCATTATCAAAACATGAAGTATATGAAACAGCAAAGTACATATTTCAGGGGCTCTGTATTAATTGTAAAACTGTATTATAAAATTGATTGCTGAAGGCTTTACTTAAGACTGTTTTAAACTAAAGTTCTTAGGGGGGAATGATACATAGAATCACCTGTATGCATGCAAAGCATTCAAATACTGATGAGCAAAGTCCCATCTATAGCCATAATCATGAAAAGATTAAATGATGGGATTTTTAACACAAATATGTAAATTTACCACACGGCAATAAGTCACACCATATATGAGTTGCTTTTTTGGACACAAATGTAGATATTCCCTGGCGACATTAATTACATAATCATTTAATTAATAGGGTGGAAGATTAGAAATGGGGGGAAAAAGAAGCTGTTTTCCTGTTGTTCCTGTCCAATTGTTATGAGAACAGAAAAATTTTAGCATAAAACTCCCTTAAAGTAAGAAGTAATTTGATGTTTTACTACTAAAATTATCTTGAAATCTTATGCTGTACACAGTCAGTCTGGTCACAGAAGAATGAATAGATGTACATAGTCACATAAAAGAAATGATCCATGACAAACTCATATTTGATATGAGATATTTCCATTTCAAATAGAGACACCAACCAATAGTCCTGGCCACGGGCAAAGGAAGCATCCTCTCATTTTAGAACAAATGTTTTCTGGAAGCTTCTGAACTTCAGGAATTACTCCAGCTCAGAGGAAGGTTCTCAACTTGATGTGGTACAGTTGGCTCAAGTCCCCAGGTGAAATTTAGGTGTTGCAAATGTGCTTATTCCCAAAGTACTCAAGGAAGTAGCATGAACCCCTGCTAGGCAAAACCACAAATACGTAACCCCACTTGACTTCAGGTCAAATCAAACAGGGTCAGGGCAGTATTTTGGCTGTTGGTGTAATTTGAATAAGATGGGTTACAGATGTGAGGGAGCTGTGGGAGAAGCAAAGAGAGGGAGGCGGAAGCAGAAGCTCTTTGGTTCCCCCCAGAGATGACACTGATTGCCCAAAGGAGTTTTTCTACCTCCTGCTGATCATCTACCCGTCCTCTCCTACCTTGTATAAATTGGAGAAATATGTCTGTACCCATGGAGAAATGTAAGTTTTATCTATAATCTTCATACTGTTTAGTTTGAACACTAACACACTTCGTGTACTGTAGTCACAATAGGCTTAATAATTCACACTCTCTTATTATATGTTTCTCTTTCTATTGGTGTGGATTTTAAAGCATTAAATATTACAAAATATTGCATGATTTGCACAGAAAGATTTCATTATTAAAATAACCATCAGGTTAAAGCAGATATCACAAAACTGTTACTGCCTGAAGTCTAACTTCTAGTTTTGTTTAACCTCTACAATGCCATTCAAGAATCACAATCATGTAAAATCTAATTAAATCATTCCAGAAGGGATAGTACATGCAAAGAGTTCAAGATGGAGAGCAAGAATAATAATACTGAGCATAATTTGTCTTTCCTAAAGACAGATTAAAGATCAGTAGTAACTGTTCAGTGATAAGAAACTGTAGTTAAACTCATTTACAATACAGATCTCCACTGAATACAAGCTATCATGCATAATAAGTTTACTATCCTTTCATAAATATGTAAAGCTGATATAATGTTGTGACAGTTTTACGCTTTCTTTCAATTCTCTTTAATAGGAGACATAAAAAAGACCCCATCAATTTTAATAAGTTTTGGAGAAGGTCCAAAGTGAGTGGAAGAAAAAGTAAAGGCGAGGTTCTTGGCAAAGAAATAAATGATTTAAATAAAGCTAAAAAATTGACCTCAAATAAATTCAAAAGGCAAAATTCAGCTTGAAATTAATACTGAAGCTAAACAAAATCCCTAAGTGAGCCTTGCAACAAGTATTTATGCTGGAAGGCTGGTGGAACAGGAAAATCAAATGCATCAACAAACTCACAAACCCACCCAATTTTTTCTGTTACAAGTCTACAACTTGTGGATTTCCATCAAAATTAGCTACCCATCCTTTGCCATCCCCACTGTAAGATAGATGGACTTATTGTGCTCTGTCTGTTGTGGAACCAAGTTTAAAGCCTCAGATCCCACTGTCTTCCAGTTTGGAAAGCTAACCATTAATAACACACATTGTTATTATTTCCTTCTTTTCTTCAGAAGGAATGCAGAATTAACCTCTGTAAGTGGTTTGATTATCTCCAACACTGAATCTGAAGCTAATAATTTACAGTATTTTACAAAAAACCATTTCTATTAACAAGCAGACCACAAGGCACGTTTCTCATGCACAGTTCTCCTCAAGAAGCTTTTAATTCAATAAGAGTCCTGTGAGAGAAAAGTTATGGGAAAAAACACTGTCTGGGAACTCTTCAGGGAATAGTCACAGCATAAGCCAGTCTCCAGACACTTCAGGTTGCCTTTCCCTGAATATACTTTCAAGGCAGGGTACTCTTGTCTTTTTTCCTACTGTTGTTTAAATGTAGCTGAACAAACGTGATAAAATTAATAATGGAGTCAGATGCATTACTGCTGCTTTCTGATATTATAAAGTTTCCTTCAGCCTTTAAGGCTTTATGGGGTTCTGGACTCATCCATCTCACTTTGTGAGGAGATTACTTGTATAAAAAAAATAACAACTCCACTCCCCACCCCACTCTGACAGTTCTGTATCTGCCCAGAAGGCTTTTGAGCTTCCATAATCACACACACACACAAAAATCACACACAGAGAAACTGCAGAGCTCTCAGTACGTGTATGCAAACACTGTGTGCCATTGGGACACACCTTCCATTTTGGCAAAAAAGTGGAAAACTGCAAAGGACAGACCCCGAGTTTCTGCAGGCTGTTGATATCCCATGAAAAAGGCACAGCAAAGCTCTTACAAATCACAAGTGTTCCCTCTCTTCTTGTGCCATAACACAGGCAACCACAGATTGATGAGATTTTACTAAAGACTTCCCCCCCTCTCCTCACAAAAGCCTTGGGTTTGGTTATTTACCTAAATGGCTAGTGAGTACCTTCAGTCTGAGGCAGGTTCTCATTGAAAGATGGGGTACTATTTCCAAATATCTTTCTTATTAAACATCATGCCTTTGATGGAATGTATGGAATATGGAATTCCACCACAATGAAGAGGAAAGGCAACTTTCTGTTGGCAGCACAGCTACAGGTCCATTCTGTAAAGGATAATGTCTCTCTTGCTTTGTAAAGTAGGCAGGGAGGCCAACCCTAGAGTCTGGGCTCAGATAATTGTGCTGCCAAGGAAGCTCTCTGGGGGCAAAAAGAAGGGCTTGGGGCAGGCAGAGAGGAAAAATGAAAGGGATCACAATCACTGAAAACAGAGTAAAACACCAGAGCTTATTTAAAAATCTCAGCTGATTTTTGAAAGCTCCAAGCTCCTTAGTGCCTCTCTATTGCTTCCAACTTATGAGAAATACACTGAACTGAAAATAATTCAATATATTTTAAGAAAACATTACATATTTTTCCACTCTAAGGTGGGCTAGAAATTGTCTAGCTGTTCCAGAAGATTTCAAGGAGAAATTACCAACACTAAGCATCACTGGAGGAGAACAGAGATCTGTACCTTGATTCCAAATGCATAAAACAAATCTGTACAGATCTGTACATTCACTGAGGAAAGGAGACTTAACATCTGCCTTCCTTTTAAATCAAAGCTGACATTTTCAGGGCAGCGATTTTACAAAAACCATCAAATGAAGGCGGGGGGAAGTAATCATAGCACTTGCTCGAAAAAGCAAAAGAAAAAAAGGAATTATTTTTGTAGTCTCAGTCTCTAAGAGAACTCATTAACTTATATAATTTAATTGTACCCAGCTGAAATGGTAAATATCATGATAGATTTTTTTCTTATGGGTCATTACTTTTGTGGTTAAGTGATTACAAAGAGATATATGAAGCCTGTGGTGGTATTTAGCTTTTAAATATTGAATTTCTTTGCATCTCTAATGCAAAGTGGAAAAAGCTAATGCAGATTGGTTTTTTGGCTTTCAATACAACACAGTTAAAGTACCCCTTGCAGATATTTCCCAGACAAAATTCTGCAACATGACTATCTAATAAATATGTTTTCCTGGAGGACTTATAATCCATTAAGCACCACTTTTTTCTTTTGGTTTTGCTCAACAGATAGTAAAATTCTTCTGTGAGAGGAGTGGTAGGTAATTTTGACTGCAAAGGACAAAATATAATGGTGGATACAAAGAAGGACAAGACGTAAACAAAAAAAAAGAGCTTATATTGGTAGAGCTCTTGATGCCCACAGTCCTGTTTCAATTGAATATTTATCAAAATCAAAGAGTAATAATCAATCTTTATTCATCTGCCCTTGGAGACACCACACTGCTAGAAGCCCTGTGAGGGTATTCCAGGGACATTGCAGCAGCAGCTTCAGCTGAACAAATGCAGCCCTGGCCATGCTGCAATAAAGGCTCTGGATGAGTTGTATTATTGAGGAATATACATTTCCATATAGAGCAAACAGTAACATTGTACAGAAAAACACGTTTTTCTAGTGTTGAACCAAGACCTTGAAGTGGCTACATTGAAAAATTAACAAATCTTGCTTACGTACAATCTGCCTTTTGTTTGTTTGGTTTTTTGTTTCATTGGGTTTTTTAGCTGTTGTCATGCATTGAGTTTCTGAAAAGAACCAAACTTCTGTGGGAGAAAGAGGGCAGCAATCAGCTGAACTGTAGCTCCCATAATTTCCCAGAGAGCTAACTTCAAAATATCTTTTTCCTCAAAAATTATGATGTTGTTTTCTATTGGGCATGTTCAATTCCTGAAAACAGTGTCTAGGAAGTGAATCCTAGAAGCATAGAAATGCAGTTAAAAGAAGCAACAAAACAACCAAAATCTCCCTAACCAACCAAACAAAATAAACCCCAAACTTGTCTTCTAATAGACAGTCCTTAACAAAAAAAGTTTCTTCTTCTAACATTAGTGAGAAATGTACTAAGGGGGAATTATTTAAAATTGAAAAAGAATATGTTTCCATTAGATATTAGGAAGAAATTCTTTACCAGAATGACGGTGAGGCCCTGGCACAGGCTGTTAAGAGCAGCTGTGGATGCGCCATCCTTGGAAGTGTTCAAGGCCAGGTTGGATGGGGCTCTGAGCAACCAGGGACAGTGGAAGGTGTCCCTGTCCATGGCAGGGGTTTGGAATGAGATGATCTCTAAGGTCCCTTCCAACCCAAACCATTCTATGAGTCTTTATAATTTGCATGAACTTCTCAGCCGTGCAAGAATTACTGCTTACAAAGCAGCTTTTGTGGAAGTAGGCAGGATCAGTTTGTGAAACAAAGATGAGATCTTATCTCTTATAACAAACTGTGCAACAAATCCATCAAAGTTAGTTTGTAATGAGGATCCTCCACAGTGATTTGTTTGAGCCTGCACTTCCAACTGCTGGACAAAGCCAATGCAAATTCAATGATTTTTTTTCTGATACAAGAGTGGCTGCTAGATTTACAACACTAAAATGAGAGTCTCCTAGGAACAAGTCCTCCCTGACTCTATATCCAGCCTCTCTTCACAGTATGAATTGGAAGAGTCTTATGGATACTCAACAGTGCCAATAAAGACTTTCTCTCACACTTGGTACACTCAGTCCAGTGAAAGCTTGTGCCTGTCAAGCTGTTTCTTCTAAAATCATACCATTTAAATGTTTAAGTATTCTCTCTCTCAGTTCCTCAATCTGGTATTTTCTTTTCTTAGAACCTGGTATTTTACTAGATATTCTCCTGCTTCTCTAGCCTCTTCTGCTTCACAGAAGTAGTTTAGCAATTTATCATGTTTATTTTGGCTTGTTTGGTTTTCTTTTTGGTTTTGAGGTTTTTTTCTTTTGTTTTTTACTACTTTGTTGATATTTGCCATTCTTTCACTAGCACATATTTCCATATGTAACTACACATCTTTCCTTATCTCAAAATTGTACAAAAGTTTTAATTCATGATGGGCTTTTCTAACACCTCCAGCAAGTTGCAGATTATATTGTAGGCAGCTGAAACAAAAGAACAGAGTTAAAGCCAAAGCTATTCTCTTGCTGCAGTATCACATTCCACTATCAAGAGGATATGAAGTGTTTTAGGTTCCTTGATCTTGTCAATGCTCTCGGGTTGAGATAGGAGGTTAAAGGGAGGTGACAAGGTTAAATGATTTGACTAACATCCCAAACAAGGCTCAAAGTGATTATGAGCCTGCCTCAGCTTTCTAATAACATACATAATGAGGGAGAATTGGAAGCTTCCCACACCAGCAGCTCATGCAGAAGTGATTTGTTTCTCTCTACACCCTGGCCACAATAGGCATCCATATATTTCTTTTAAGAATATTGTCATGGCTCACTAAATTACCCCTGGGCAGTGCTATCAGTGGTGTTCCACTTTGCCCCTTTATTTCTTTGTGTGACATTACTCTGCACAAGGGTTACCAGCAAGACAGATGAAGTAGGAGTAGATGGGTCTCTAAGGGGTGATATATAGTAGGTACATAATAGAAAAAACTGAGGATGGTGTTGTAACAGGAATTTTCATTTCTTTCTCCTCATTTCCAGAAGAAATTCCAGACATTGGGAATTTATTGTGCCATGGTTATCAGGCTTATATTTTCTTAGACTCTAACTCCTTTTCATTTTGACTCCTAATGGCCCTATACTTTTTCTTCCTTCATTTTATTTTCTCTTTCACAATGGCAAATCAAAATTCTCAGTGGAGGAGAGAACTCCTGACAAATTATCTTGTCATCATATCAGATAGTATTTTTATTGACATCAAAGTCAGACAATGAAAAACATGTCAAAAATTGTGCAAGAGCATCATTTGTGAACGGTGCAGTTTCACTAGCAGAAAAAGAAGCTGCTGTTCTGGCAGCCAGGATGTTGGAGAAATGTCTGGCAGCTTTTAATGTGGGTGTAAAAGTTGTCATGTGAAGTTGCTTTCGACCTGATGGATTTAATAGTTCCTCAGAGCCATCATGGTCTATCACCTCTATGAGTATTAAGGGACTCCTAAATCCATGGATAGATAATTTGGCTGCCACACTTGCACTGTAAATCCACATCCTTAAAGCCTTCATTAAATTTGTACAGACCATTTCTTAAGTGCAATTAACTGTGCATTTCTTAAGAAAAGAAGTTGATTTGTTTCCATCTCCCACAGACCCCATTATTTCCCATCGTCCTTGAGGAAATGAGAATATATCTCCTGTAACTTCTTTAAAAGCACATCCAATGCTGGGAACTGGAAATTGTTTATAACTTTTGCACTCCACCTGGATCACTACAGAGCACCAAACAAAGAAAATTTCCCCAGCTGGGTCCTAGTTTGGTTGAGCTTGGTAAGGTTTATGAAGTACTGACATAGCTGTTGACACATCAGTTTGTGGTCAGAATCATCCCATTGATTTATTAAATTTTGCACTAGATTAATTTGTTTCAAATGTGACAGCATAATCAATACGCTTTATCCACCATTACTACTGGGCAGCCAAGCTAAAATTTGCAATAAACTATTAAAAAGTATGGAAATCTGTGCATTTTGATCCATCATATTCTATTATTAAAGGTTAGCAGACCACACAAAAATCATTCCAAAATCATTATTTCTAATAGTTACTGGATAACCACTTGAAAAATATTACTAAATTTCTACTTTGGCAATAAAATTTCTGAAGTAAAGGTACCATGTCAGTTAATACTGAGTGATGTATCTTTTCAACTAGTTTAAACCTGCACACAACACAAATTCATGATTAAAACAGCACTGACAAGATATTCATTGCTTTATAATATAAACCAGTGTTTTCAAGAAAACATTATTTGCACAGATACTTTTCATTAAAGTATTTGTGGTATAAGCTTGCATAACTTGCAATACCTAATGAAAGGAACTCAGATACTCTGAATTCTCACTGCCTGGGAAACACTGTGCACCTTCAGAATCAAGTACTTACACAGCATGTACAACTGTCTCATGTTGGTTTTGTGGAAGGAAGTTAATTTGACTGCATGAATAAAATAACTTACTTTCTTAATTAGACATTTTAATCAGAGATCCATTAGCTAATCAGAGCTAATCAGTGTTTCATCAAGACTGTAAATAGGCAACTTGGGATAAGATGGTCAGGACTCAGGCTTGCATGCATAATAGGAAGCTGAGGATATTCTTTTTGAAGGTTTATCATTGAAGAAGGACCTGAAAGATTGTCATCATTTTGATACACAGAAAAAAAAAATCGAGGACCAGAGAAGTTTTTCCTGCTCACCAGCAGCTCATTACAATAATCTTGAAAAGTGTATGTGAGAGAGAAAATTTGGATTCTTTTTGTAGTAATGCCTGACTAGCTAAAAGTGAGCTTTAGAATTCAAACTGATGTGGCACTGGGAGGGAGGTCAGCAATATTACATTGGCATTTATGTTTAATCTGGGATTTTTAATGTTCAGGCCCTGACTGAATCTCTGCAAATGCCAACAGAGCATTCACAGTATGCTTTTCAAAGCTGGGCTTTCACTCATTGCCTCCTCAGATTTCTTATCTAAGGTGATGACAAATATTTTTAAGAAATTAGTAAAATCAAAAGAAAATCTAGGCTAATAAAATTTACTAGTTTGCTGTATGGATTGCAAGATGAAATATTTACAACTATTTTTGCATCCAAGTATATATTTTTCACAAGGAATACCTTAATAATTGTGACATTACCTGTAGTATTAACTATGTAGTTGTCTGGCAAAACACAATTCTCTCATCCTCTGATACCTTACGCTATCCAGGAACAGGAGAAAAGAGATAGCATAAAAATTAGGCAATCAACTATAAGTAAGAAAAGACCTACTGTGACTGTTTCGTATTCAACTATCTCTTAGAAACTCACCTAAAATCCAGATTTTTTAAATTCACTCTTTTTTTTGTTTTTATTAAAATTTAAAATATGAATTAAATTGATGCCACATACAAATCAAATAGGATAAAAATTTCCAGAAAACTGAAACTTCTTTGGATGGGAAAGAGGGAAAAGCTACCCAGGTCAATCTGCTCCCCAGCACGGGACAAACTGAGCAAAGCTTTTACTGATTTTCCAGCCTCCTTGTGATCAAAAGGAATCCTATAATGCAGAAGGTGGAATTTTAATTTTTTCCTCATCACCAAAGTACTGCTGCATGAGAAAAAAATGCTGGCATTTAATACTCAAGTTAGTATTTGCAAACTAAAACAAATCTAGTTATTTCAACAAGAAGCCATATGGTCTGTGAATTTGTACTGTGCCAAGTTGGAAAAGTATTTTTTTTTATTTCAATACATGCCAACAACCTATACTGGGTAGGTTAAGGACTGTATTGTTGAAATCCTTCACAGAAGTTCAGATTCACCAGATGAAATTAATGGAAGACAAAGGAAATTATGCAGAAGTTAAAAGGAAATGGAAATGGGAGATGGTTCCAGCAGAAAGTTCTTGTTAGTGAAAGAAAATGGTCCTGCCAGACTCTGGCTTCAAGGTGCCCCTGAGCACCACAGCAAGTGGTACAAAAGAACAGGGCTGAGCTTCTTTGGTACCCCATAGGCAAGTTCCTTCCTCTGCCATATCATTTTGCTCATCCTTGGAATTGCTGGATACAGGTAACCAAGTGTGTGACATTGATTTTTAGCAGATACTGGACATTTTTCTTCATTGGTTGGAATGGTGAAAGCAACACCCACTTCTTTTGTTACATAACACAGATACGGTGTAAAGAACAAAAGATTAAAAAACCCAAACCCACACCAAACAAAACCCACAAACTGCTTGTTCTCTACCCTCTCATTCTCAGAAATTTCACCTTTAAAATGGGCATGATCATTTCTGATAATGATAAAGCCTATCATTTTTTGTTCTTTTAAGTTAGGTTATATCTGACATTCTTACTGAGCTTTACTGAAAGGCAAAGCACTGTATTACCACAAAGCATTTCAGCACTACCACCTTATTAAGTACTGCTCTGGAAGACAGAGAGAATAACAAAAAAATTACTCAAACAGCAATGAGGAGGCTGACAGAGGCAGGGAATGACAGCAAAAATTGAGGGTTGAGTTTAAAGGCTCACTGAATTTTCCTCAGCAAAGAACATTAAACGTTTTGTTGGGTTTGTTTTTTCTTTTTGGTGATATGAGCAGTTTTTCCAGTAGGAACTACGTAAACTACTACTTCATTTAATCTAACACGGCCAAAAAGGGCTTTACGAGGACAACGTGAATCAGATTTAAACTAATGGCCTAGATAAATCTTACTAATCACTGGAGCCACCTAGTTTCAGCAGTCTCATTGAGAAGAAGCTGCTTGCCCTCTTGTCTGAGAATCTTCCTGGACAGCTGGAAAGCATCAAGCTTTATCTGCAACTCTAAAAAGTGCACAGCACATTTGTATTTACTGGACACCAGCATTGCTGTTAATCAGACTCTGTGGCTTTGCCCTGTGAAGAAATCCCTGAAACTGCTGCCAGTCTACTTTCCTGTTGTATGAGAAATGTTTGCTTTCTTAAAGACAAGGTGGGAAAAGATATAATGCAATGAACAGGGGGAAAGTACCTACTTCTATCAATTCATATAGACTTTACTAGTTCACCTGAGAGTGACACAAATGTAATCTAGATTTGAAAGATTTTCATAACCAAAATACATGAAATATAAGTACTCAGAGAAGAAAAGGCAAATTAACTGCAAAACCTAATGTAAGGAAATAAAATTCCTTGAATAACACTCTTTTCCAGTGAAAATAGCTAGATCAGTAATTTCATATATGAAGTGCTGTTTTCCCTTCCAGCTCCAGCTGTACCTCTTACCTGCAATCTTTCTGCTTTCTTAACAAATGGAGAAAAGCAGCTCTCACATGAGCAGAACCCTTTTGATCCTCAAAGGTGATCAAATTAAGGTCTGGCTAAGAGGATTTTCAAGATGAACAACACTAAATACCTCACACCGATTATCCATTGTTCTTCCATCTGCTAATGGCCAAGGGAATATGCACTTCTCTAATGACTGTGGGCCCAGTCAATCTAATCCATGTACTTATCCTCTCTGTACTTGGCTACTGCATTATAACACATGAGAAGATGAAAGGAGACTTAGAAACAGCTCGAGTTTGTTCCACCCCATTACTTAGAAGCACACAGCCTTTCTATCTCACCACCTGATGACAGCAGACACTATATTGCCTCCCCAATAAGCACTAAATCAATAAGGGCTCACTAGAGCTGGCCCATCCTGCCTTCAGGATCCTCTCTGACTGAGACACACGTGTTCTGAGCTTCAATCTCCAGAAATAAAATAACAATAAATAACCCGAGATGTAGGAACAAGATGCAGAAATTCCCTGGCAGCAGGGACTGCTGCAAGCCCCAGTGGTATTTATGGTTCCAAACCCACAAAGGTCTGGGCATATTCCAGCATCCCTGCTTCAGTAGGACTCCTCTGGGCTCAGGGGGAGTGCCATTATGCAATCAATTTCATGGCTGGAATCTTAATACATATAATTTAAGCAAAATAAAATTAAATTGATGGGTCACTAGGTCATTTGGAAAGAATGCTTTTCTGACAATCAGTCCAGCCTGCCTTTTCTTTGCTACTATAATCTCCTGTAAAGCAAAGGAGTTAGAGTCATTATCTGTGTTTGTATTTTATTATGTATGGTCCTGAGTTAAGAGTGAATTCTCTTCCTGGGTTATCATAAAATATTACAGTGGTGCCTGGTTTTGCTACTTCGGTAAAGTGTCTTATCATGTTCATTCTTAGCCCCTGATTTCATGAGTTTTAAACTAAAATTAAATATTAGGTTAGAAGTTAGCAAACCAAGCCACAGCTTAAGAGAAACATTTCATTTTAAACTGAGTTGATAAAATATGATTTTCCCCTTTACATAGCCAGCCCTCTTATGTATGCATCTATATATATGTTGATGAGATGGACCCTTTCTGCCCAGACCCCTTTTGTCATGTTATTTTTGGAAGACTGGTTTGTTTTGTGAAAACAAACTGGAAGTGAGATTAGTTTAAAATATGTTAACTAGTTTGAAATGAAAAATAAACTGAGGCAGACAGAAGAGATATCAAGGATGTTTTAACAAAAGTACTCTCAAAATATTCTACCCAGCATATCCATTTATCTAAATTTGTGGCCCTCAGACTCCATAAAAATCTGATTTTTAAAAATTACAGATTTTTATATCCAAGTCTTTAAAAACCTCCTGTTCAAATATGAAAAAAGATTATTTCAAAGAAAAGTCTGAGAGCACACCACATTGCCAAGTTCTCAGTATGTTATTATGCAGCACCTAATATTCATATCATTCTTTTCTAAATAAAATGGGGTAACTTCATGCATTGCCCACTAGTTATATATCATACATTCCAGGATATTTTAGCAGCAATTCATTTCAAGTGTGTTTCCCTCACCTTGCAAAGAAATACCTCATCAGAGGAATCCATTTTCAAAGAATGCATTTTAAGAACAGTATGTTGAGATTAGGCCAAACATCTCTGATGCATGATGCAATTGAGATTAGAATTTTACATAAATGATGCCAATAAATAGATGTGTAATAGGAAAGTATTTTTATATATCTAGTAGGAAAAGATCAGGTAATGAACAACTGTCTCTCACTCTTTTCTCCTGTTGGAAAACGGTTGCTCCAAATCATAATGACAGTTTAATATTTCAACATTGAATTCTTACCCACCTACATTTTAAGGAGGTAAATTCTCCTATTTCTAACTGACAGCAAAAGGTCTGAACAAGCTGAAGCCCAAATTTAACACCTGCCCAGGTAAAGAGAATGACCTTCTGATCCCAGCCCCTTCAGGACCAAAAGCTGCCTGAGTGCTTTCATTCTTTGTTTTCCACAGGAACAGGGAATGAAATGGCAAATATTCTTGGAAATACAGCCTAACCACTAATTCAAGTCTGAGAAACACACAAACTATGAAACATTCCAGCTAAGCCAAGACCATTAACTAGAATGTCTTACCCAGTTCAGTTTCATTTCTATGAATGGCCAAGTCTGACATTGCTATTGTCTTTATGCACACACAGGGGAGAGAAAATATTTGGTCTGAACTGAGAAATTATTCATACAAAGCAATGATGATTCAGTAGAGAGCAGTTTCTAGGTTTTTCAGAATTCTGGATTAATTATATCCTCAAAAGACTAGAAACAAAATTAACAGCTAGCATAAAACTACTTGCAGAAGGCTGAGTGTTCAGGCCTGAAGGAGGGGTTTGTCCAAACAGACTTGAACAATGTACAACACATCAATAATCACCAAAAGCAGCAGTGGAAGCAGCAGCAGCAGGAACTAAGGGAACAGTTTAAAATACACATTTTATAACCTTTTGCAATCTAACTATTTTAATTATTCAATAAGAATTCAAAGTGGGAGGTTAATAAAATTTATCAGTAGGTGTTCTTATCAATGAGCAGAGCAGTGAAGCCTGCATGATGGTCTATCAATAAACCAAGAGGGCTGAAATCTTTCATTAAATTGTAAGAAGAAATGTATGTATTTCAATCCAAAATACTTGTATACAGTAGGATGATTTCAAGGGCAAACACAGTTGGGGCTGAAAACATTACAAGTGAGAAGTAATTTTCAGCAGAAGCCTGTGGTGTAAAGAGAGCCAAAAGTAGAAATTAATCAGTTTTCATGGCAGATAAAAGGTGTCTTCCCAGTCTTCACTACAGAAATGAGCTATATGACTCAAAAAACTAGTTTTATTGACCCAACAGCATACCTCCCACACAAAGAAAAATAATTTTGCAATGCATTTTGCCCTCACTTACTTGTGTATGCTTACACATTTGTCACTCTGATAAAAGTTCTCGCAATATGATAAAAATTTTGTGAATGTACATATCAAGCTTGTAGATAAGTGAGTTTTAATTCAAAGTGTATTCAGGAACCAAATGCATTTCAGTACAAATTCAAGATGCTTATTAAGTATTGCTCCATGAAAGAGAGAATGTCTCTTATTTTTTAATTTTATCTTTTCGTCTCACTATTTTGTTATGCATGTTATGTATATACCATTTTGTAAATATGATTGCCACCTTGCATAGGGAGTTCATTCCAAATTATGTGTTTTTTTTTTAAATTAGTATTTCAAATTAGAAATAAGCTCAAAAGCACATTCAGGTATTTGGAGACAGGGTAGAGGAAACAGTAAAAAAGAGTCACGTGTTTTTAGCCTTCAGACCTTTTATGTTGTAGCAATAATTCTCCATTACTAAACCATGATTTGAAGAGATGTGAAATGCTTATGGAAGACTAAGAAAGACACTTTACTTTGTTCTCAGGAGTCAAATACAGTATAAAACAGTGCACTGAGACTTCTCATCACTTATTCCTAGAAATCAGAACAAGAAAGAAATTAACCGAAAACATCCAAGAAACAATGCTGAAATTAGTACTGTGAGAAAAAGCAGAAACATTCTTTATTGTTCTCTCACCCTTCCATCTTGGTTTTTTTTTGGGTTGTTCTTGCTTGTGCCTGCAACTAAGAGTTAAAATATATGCCATGAGAGAGCTATATCAAAATATTGCATTAGGATGACATTTCAGATTGCTGTACAGCTCTTCTAAAATGATTAAAGCTAATTCTAAGAAATCAGAGTAATAGCTGCTATTAAAAACCAAACTCTACTCCTGGGCTTCCTGGAAAGTTTGACATGACAGATATCTGCAAGCCATTAATAATACAGAATAGAAATTAAGAGACCTTGGATCCGTTCCTGGCCGTGATATAAATTATTTGTGTTCTCTTGGGAGCAGGACTAAACTTCCGTGTATTGGGGCAGACCTACATGGAAGGGTCCAGACTTCTGTGAAAGCCTGGGCAAGGCAAATGTCTAAACATATTACCTGCTAACTTGGGTACACACTGGTTCCTCACCTGTAAAAAATGAGGAAAAGCACTTGCTTCCATATAACCCATAAAATCTTCCAAAAACATATGCTTATGACTACATTCAGGCTGCTGCTGATATGCACTCCTGTGAATGCTGCAGCAGGGCTTTCCTTTAAAGAGCTCACAGCTCCAGTCTGGGAAGAAAGCCAAACCTGGAGCAAATATGAGCCGTTCAGTGCTGAAAACCAGCTCATGAGAGAAGTGGAGGAGTGGCTGCCTGCAGCCATCCTTGCAAGATCCACTTTGTCCACAGCCGAAAAATTGTTGATTGGCCATCACAGACATTGCCAAGAGCCCAGGAACAGAGCAGGGCTGTTTCCAAAACAACACATGGATGCATGCATTTCTGTCCCCTGCTGAAATGAGTACTGGTTGCACATTACAGTAATTCTACTTTTTCTTTTTTGGGGTGTTCATATAGGAGGTAAAGACCCAGGGTGCTAATTTTTAGGAAGCGCTTTCCAAAGAAAATATAATAAAGTTTCAGCAAAATTGTTTTCAAAATATATACCTTATACTACTTGCTGAAATTATTTTTCTTGCTTTCCTCTAAGTGTTGTCCAAAAATTAACATTTTAACAGATGCATTAGCATTGGATTAGCTCCTCTAAGTGTTTCCTTCCAAGCAGCCTCTCCTCCCATCTTTTGATAACCTTATTACTTATTTTGAGTGTGTGATTTTTGCAAACTTCTGTGCCAAGACATGGTTATAACAGAGAAACAACTTTACAGATGGATGTTGTTAGAATAATGACTGCAGCACAAGTTCTTGGTGTCACTATGAACGTGACCTAATTTGGGGAAAATTCCTTGATTACCTTCACAGAATATGGAAACCTCATACTATCTCAGTTCTTGCACCATAGCTGTTCTCTGGTGGATGCAGCATGAAATGGTTACCATAGAAAACTGACAAATTTTGTGCTAACTTTCAGACTGGTTCTTTCAGCATTGCCTACGTATTAGAAAATGGGAATGAATTTTGAGTCAATAACATACACTTACAGACTGTTTTAGATCACCTATCTATCCTTTCCATATGAAACCATTTACAAGGAGCATTCCTTTGACAAACCTTTGAAAATTTTTGTAAGTATTCCCGTATAAGCATGCATATGACCCATTGCCTGGAAAAAGACTCAAATGTATCCTGAAGGGATGTAGGTTTAACAAAGCACTCCTCCTTATCAAGCAGTCCTTCCTAACCTCCCGAGCAGCACATCAGGGGAACAGCTTCAATCCCTAAATCCTGACTCATTCTATCCCCATTATCAGTGGTGGATAGCGAGGACACAGCCTTTCTAACAATGCAAAGATTTTCAATGTGAAATACAAAGTTAGCAGAGATCCAATGGCTTCAATCTGGAAAATTAGATGAGCTCAGTTTCTAAAACAGTTAAAATCACAATAAACAATTTCCTAGAGGCATGACAGCAGCTGAAATCCCCAGAGTCATTATCTTCTTGTGGATATACTTGGACTACACAGGAAGTTATTGGCTGATGAAAAAAATTCCTCTTTGAAATTATATAGTTTCTGCATTGCAGGAAGTTGTCAGCATTATCAAATTGCTCACTCTGACATGAATAATAAATCTATGATTCCACAAAACAGTTCAGTAATGTCACTTGTATTTTTCTGAGTTTTATGAGGAACAGATTCTCTGTTAGTTTGTATTATGGTGTAAAAAACTCCATTTATAAGTTCTGCTACAACAAAAACAAGAGTTTTCATTACTACGTTGAAAGTTGTATTGTAAGCAAGGAAATCAGCCAACTGACAGATTGCACAATCTATTTCTTCTGAACACGGGAAACATTATCCCTGTTATGGACATGATTTTGGGATAAGGACTCTACCTAAGCAGCATGGTGTGTTGGGGGCACAGCCACCCACAACTCTACCCTTAATGGGGTCTCAGTCTTCCCCATGAGAATCCAGCATTCCATCCATTTAAAGCAGAACTCACACTGAGTCTTGGGAGCTGTATCGAGCAGGATAGTTTTATTTTAGTCAATTTTTCACATAAGAACACTTCCATAAAGTTTGTCAAGAAACAGATTGCAAACATGCAAATTAAATCTACCAAGTATCTTGAACAGCACAGAGAAAGAGAACTGGTTCTAAGGTCCTGACTACTTTCTTTTTTTTAGAAAATGTGAAGTTAACCACAGGAATTTGTAAAATCTTTGTGAAAAGAATTATTCTGTATTTGAGAGTTCCACCAAATGGAAGAAATAGTGAGAAGACATTAAGTAGCAAAAATCATTTACTTTGTGCATCTACTTGCAATCATACTAAAAAAGCACCAACCAAACCAAACCAAACCCAACCAAACCCAAACCCTCCTCAGGGACTGATTTTGTGTACATATGCCCTCTGAAAATGTGGGATTTATATCCCATTACACCATTCAGAAGATTTTCTGAGATTAAAGGAAGATAATCAGCTTTCAAATTTCTCCTGAAAACAGAAGTCAGGTCTAAAAGCCATATTGACAATGAATCAGACACTCATTCATAGGTAATACAACAATAACACAGTTAAGGCAGTAGGGAGGTGGTGGCCACACACCAGTATCACTTTACTGTTGGGAAAGCTTAAAAAAGTAAATTTACCCATACTCTCTTCCATGCACTTTATTTCTAGAACTAACCGAAGATAAATTACTAGTGAGTTTTTATATTATAATTTATATATGCTTTATTTACTTCCTGTAAAACTATTGCCAGTTTCTGACTTTCTTCCAAGCTCCAAATTATTTCAGAATGTGGCAGCCCCATTCAGAAAGTGATGCTTCATTTCAAGAGCTCCACATGTTTGCAAGCTCACCCAAGCTTAGTGGATCCAGCTTTGAATTCATTTTTCAAAGTGACACACAAAAGGATCACGTACGGTTCATATGGAAAATGACTGAAAGGTTTGAAGGGCATTAACTTCCCAAAATTTTGGTAAGAAGCAACATTTTCTAAAGATGGTTGCAAGATTCTCAGATGTTATGCATTAGGTTACATCCCCTTATCCCTCCTATTAATTGTGACTAAAATCCTACAGTATTTTTAGAGAGTTATGTGGAAATACAGGCTGCTCCTAGACCATGTTCTCCTCTTCTCTGTCCCAAACTCTCTCTATATTCTCAGTAGTCTGGAATTTTGTTTCGAAAACCAGTGAAGGAGCTATCATATCAGGCCAGTTTTATCAGACTCCTAGTTTACTACGACAATATCTGTATTACATATGTGAAAGAAACAGAACCAAATCTGACATGACAAGAGAAAAAGAAAGATAGCATTCTTTTGCTTCTGCAAATCCTGCAAATAGAGCTCTCCCTGTGTTCAGCTGTTCAGTTCTGGACACAGCATTTTAAAACTAAACCCCAGAAGACCTCCCCAGGTTGAAATTAATTGTAAATATTCTTTGTGCTAGATATAATAGATTTTTTTGTACATTAATATCACTTGTTTTTAACTACTAACAGACACTGGCTTCTTAATCCTGCTAGCTTTTATTTATATTACATTTATAAACTCATACTATTAGCTAAGCTGAATCTCCTTTCCAACCTCTGAAGGGCAATTTGGAGCATCACTGAGATCCTAAATGATGACACTAAATACTTGGCCTTTCTAAAAGAGACACACCAAAAGTGGAGGAAAAAATGTTTAAAATTGCTTAACATCAGAAATCTCTGTAAATTATTGAATGAAGTTGTTTGCTACTCTTTAAGTTAAGTTGCCCCTCCTATGCCTTGAAACCCCCTTCAAAAAAACCACCACATACTCTGAGCAGAAATATAGTTGACCAAAACACTCTGGAATTTTTTTTTTTTGGTGGGGGGGAGAGAGGGGAGGGAAGTGCATGTGTGTACACCATAGTAATTCTGGGGGGAGTTGTATTCTTTCTTTAAACTATGGCATAGTAATTTACTTGCCCATCTGTAAACAAATATCAAAGGACAGGCGAGACAAAGAAACTAAGCAACTTGATTTTATCTGAGGAGTCTGGCTAGCCTTTGAATTAGCAGCCTAATTTATCTGCTAATTCCACTTCTTAATCAAAAAGCTGTCTTGAAGTCAGACATTAGCATATATCATCAGTTTGTCAGCTGCAGAACAAAATAATAAACCTTGTTTCTCTCATATCACCAATGTTAACTGAGTGTATAAATCAGAAAATATCTTATAAATGTTCAGGAACACAAGAGGAAAAAATGTCATATAGAGCACAGCAAATAACTGAATTCTTGTAGTCACATGAGAAAAAACTACGTTCTGTTTAAAGCAAGGTTTTTACTGTTCATATTTAAAAATAGCAAGTTTTGAGAGAAGGAGTAATTTTTATGCTTGAAATATATAATAATATTAAATCTGAAAAACACCATATTTAGCTTTGCTTTCTTTAGTACTCATGGTAAGGAACTTGATAGAAACAATCTTTATTTCCCAAACTGCTCCAGTTTCATCAAAAAGAGGCACCAAGTTCTACAACTGCCCTATTTTTTGTTACTTAAAAAAGAACAACAACAACTAGTAATATCTGTGTTCATCACAGTTTCAAGTTGGATTCAGGAACTGTGAGATGGCCTCTTTGGATGCTCTGCATTATTTATTTGGAAGCCAAGAACAAATCACTCATCTAGGCAAGAGCAGATAATAGAGAGCAATAACGTGTTACTAGATATCCATCATGCTTTAGCACTGCTTTTAGTACCTCAGATGCTGACACTTGTTGGCCCACCTTCAATATTTTAATCTCAACATGAATCTCCTGGAAAATGAAAGAAACTGAAATGGGCTCTCCTATTATTATATTGTCACCGAGAATGTTTGATTAAGTGGCCAGGTGAGGGGCTGCTCTGGCACATCCTGTGAAACCAGCTGCAGGTTTTCCAGGAGTACAACCAGCTGCTGTTATCACCCCACCTTATATAACATTTCTGTGTTTGGAAGAACTAAGCCAGAAAAAAACCCCAAATTTAACACAGAAGTTGCTATTCATGAAAAATGTTCACTTTGTCCAAATACATCATCCAGCTTCTGTTAATCCTCAGAACTTTAAGCACGTTCTCATTTCTCAAGCCATTTCTCTCTCTCAACATCTGTCTCAAAAAGGGAAATTGTTTCAAGATTTTCTGTCTCTGTGCTGCTCCTTAAAGGCTGAAGCAACTACAAAGAGGTATTTGCAAGATGTAAATGCCATCAACAGGGAAAATGAGAATCTTATCCCAGGACTAACTCAAACTGGCTTCTTTGAATAGATGCTAACTATTGGGGATACCCCCAAAATATTCTTTAAATCAAAAAACCTTAATGTCACAGAGTTCAGCTTTAATTTTCCTAACAGCATCCACTCTTAACAGCAAGATACTACACGCAGTAGATTCCCTCACACTCAGATATATGCTTGAAATTCAGATAAGAGCTTAGTTCAAGGTCTACTAAAAAAGCCATGAATGGCCAGGTTAATTTTTAACTTCAAAACCTGAAATGTGTTTCTGATAAATTCATCAAAAAGTTCCAATATTCAGACCAGTTTTTTAAAAGTAATCTAGCTCCTACAGGGATTAATGGTTAGAGTTCTTATCTCAAAATTATTTCTAATAGCCTTGGTTAGCAATTATTGCACTCTGTAAGATCTCCTAAGAAGTCAGCAGTCTTTTGATAGCAGATGGCAACTCATATAATGAATCTGTAGAGATTTTTCAGATTCTTTATATAGTAACCACAATGTCCTTTGTATAGTAAGTGTCATTTCATACTCCTTGAAACTGGAAATCAGTTAAACACACATTAGAATTCTGGACAAATTGCTCAATGCTGTTTTGATATTTAGTGCTAGAAGTGCTACAAATTTCAGTTAGAAGTCCCAATGCCACACTAACTTGCATTTGCTTTAAAAATAGAAAGAAGAACTCAATCACCATGCATTTTTCCATTTAAAGGAATTTTTTTGTAAGGCTACAAATGTTTAATTACAACAGAGAAGATGAGGGGCTGACAACCTTGAACAAAGTGAGAAAATTTCTGAATTAAACAGTTCTGGAAACTTTAGCAGCTGCTTATGGATTGTGAACACGACATCTACCTAAACTCATATACAGTGCCAAGAAAAGTTTTGTTTTGGGCAAGTAATGGGTAGAAAAATCTAATTGAACCAGATGGCAAAGCTAATACTCTAATGTTGAAATACAAAGACTCAATATATTTTTCCTTTCTTTTTGCTACATGTACTTATTTATGTTTATGCAGGTGATCTTCCAAGAACCTTGACTTCAAAATAAAAAAAAGAAAAAAGCAAAAAAGCACTCCTCAAAGCCTACACAAACTACTTAGAACCTATTTATACTTTACCACCACTCTTCACAAGTACTTTGTAGCTTCCACATAGACTAACTTCATTCCTGTCTCTGGGTTTTGTTCCTCTATGTCTCAATCAATGATTACTTAGGCTTGGCTGTGTCGAGTCTATGGACAATATCAAACATTTTTGTGGCTAACACAGGATCAAGCATTTGCAAGTCTTCAGTACAACTGATACAATGGTTTCTGCAAGTGGGATCAATGACTTTCGTCAATATTATTTCAGCAAAATGTTAATGATATGAATGACATTAAGTCAAATTGATCCAAACAAAAAAAAAGCACTTGGTATTAATATATTGACTATATTCAGGCCATATTGCTGCTACAATAAAGGAAAAAGATCAATCCAAGCATTGCCAAATAATAGGTTGCTAACAATCAAACTAACAAAAAACAGATAAGCCTGTGTAAGACGTCCTTTATCAGCTGTGTTGCTTTGGTGGAATACCTTGCTGTAAGATTTTTTAATCTTATTTTTTCAAAATATAAGCAATTCATTGAATAAATACAGGAAGATAAGTTGAAAAAGACCCCAAACAAATAACATAGTAACAGCTGGATAAGTTTTTTCCTGTTCTGCTTTAGTAATTTTGTGTATGACTTCTCCCAGTTTGATTGCAGCATGAATGTGACTATTGTTATATGACAACAGCACAAGACCCTCAAAAGATTTTTTTCTAAATCTATTTTTCTAAAATCAACCTCCAAGATGCTCTAAAGGCATGGCAAATTTACAGTATTAAGGAACTTTTTTTTTTCCTACAGACACAGTCACTCCACAGGTCTTCCTGGCTGGATTTTGCTCATCACTGAGACTCTTAGAAAGCTTACAAACAGTTGAAAAGGGATGTGAAATGTAGGTTTGTGTCTGCTGCATGCTCCAAAACCTGAGAGGTTCACAAAGGTCCACATTAAGTTGTTCTTGTGACCAGAAGTAGGAATCAGGAGATCTTAGAGCTGCCCTTGCAAGAAACAAACCTTGAGCCACGGTGAAGTTTCTCAATTTCCTTCTCCATGAGATGAGAAAGGTAACCTGGCAGATTATCTGCTTAATGCTCAAAATGCACTCCAGCATTTTCAGATGAAATAGTCCATAAGGCTGACAAAGCACTATCATCAAAAGGCATTATAAAGTCATCATTGTTACTGCTGTACCACAAGATCTCAATAATGAAAAAAATAAAGATCTCATTTTATTATGCCAAAGTAAACACTGAAACAAAGTAAATGGCAACTAGCATGCAATAACGCATAATTTATCCACAGTTACTTACACTGGGGTTATTATTACATTACCCAAGAGTCTGAAAAAGCACCCACTACAAACATGACATCTACTGTAATCCAGTCAGAATTTTATATTTACAAGTATCATTTGGGGAGAATGAAAAAAATCAAATTAATTTTGAATAGACAAATATTCCTAGAAAATGCTGTTATTTTGCATACTACCTCTGTTTTCCTAGGCTTATGTATGGAATTGTAATATTACACATTCAATATTTTTGCTGCAGAAGTACACTACATTAGCATAACCAATCTCAAGCTAACAAAAAACCCCCAAAACACCAAAATTATTTTTTAAAAATGGAAGGAAAGCATATCACCGGGAAAGAATAAAAAGCAGAAGACATATTATTATGCTCTGAATAATGTCACATTCCATTATTGATTAAAATGATTTTACCATGACATTTCATTCATCAGATTCCATTTCTCATTACACACAAACCCTTAATATTTATCAAGCTTACACAAGGCTTTTCTTCTCATCAAGCAAAGCATTTCCTCTCTCCCCTTCAAAACTAGGTTATATTATGTTGAAGGGTCTACATTGTCTTTGAAGTCTCTCCTTCTCACACTTGACCTCACTACCATCACTTTTTATCTCATTATAGTGGATGTTATTAAGTATTTATGTCTAACAAGGTGATTTCAATGGTTCATCCTTTTTAAACAATCCTGTGATCATTTGCTGTTAGCAGGAAATAAAGACATTTCATTAAAGCAAGACCTATCTGCTAGCACTCAGCATTAATATTCTTTCTAGTCTGAACATTTAAGACCTTCACCATATACAATTACAACACATTTTTGATGGCTAAGGATGGAATTGTCCAATCTTCAGACATCCAGCATGCACATTAATTTCAAACAATGATTTTAGATTTTTACAGAATGTAGGCTCAACACCTTTGTTAAAGGAACAGGTTAACCCTGGAATGCATTATACTGTGATTGCCTAGGGGAAGCAAAGAAAACTGCAGGTGCATAAGAAGTTTGATCTAGATTAAATAAGTCTTTGTAATCACCTTTTGTAAATGTATTATATTGAGGTATAGTCCATATTAATGTTTATTACATCTGGAAAAATATGTGAAACTAATTTAAAAAGTGATTATCGTGGCAAAAAGTGGTGGAATGATTCTGCATTCTGTATTAGCAAACCTTCCCCAAAAACTCATAGTGAAAGTATGCACAATACAAGTAAAAGCATGCAAAACCTCAGCTCTGATATACTGCAGTTCATGAAAAAGCTTGTATTCTTTTCATTAACTTTTTGACCAAATTTCATAGGATAATTAGCAATATAACCATTTCACGTTATTGAGGTTATCTAGAAGACAAAGTGCTACCCACTCTTAATACTAAACACAACCCTGCTTTATCTCCACATTGTTATACTCATCACTGGATTTTATCACTACAAACCAGTTGTGTTTGCAGAACTTCATCAAAAAACCTCCAGTTTTTCTTTTCCTAAGTAGACTGACAGGCTTATGATCCTCTCAATCTTAATCCTTGAAACAATTCATAGCTTGGAAATGCTCCAATCAAACACAATATACTGACTGGTAGAAAATCTATTGACCAAAGCAAAACAAACAACAGCACCACCACCCCCAGCCCACCAAATAAAATTACACCCAAATTTCATCTGTATTATTTCATTGATTAACAATCTGAACTTTCAAAACCATTTTTTTCTTTTACAATCAATCTTTTCTGTTTCAGAATTTAAAAAAGAAAAAGGCTTTGTTTTCTTCTAATATTTGTCGAGCTGTGGCAAAGAGCAAAACCAAGTCAAAATATTTATGCTTTTTTTATAAATTGCATTTTAAAAATTTGTGAAGCTATATATTTTTTCATGTTTGGATTAAGAAATAAATCAACATTTGACCAATATCAGAAATTCTCATCAAAATAAGTCATTTTAGATTTTGGCTTTCAGAACACAAGACAGTTAAAATGGCTTGATCATTTTCCATATAGGCTAAACCTTCAACTAAAAACTGCTAAGTTTCAGTGCAGCTGGCCAATTTCTAAGGTTTCCCTCCCAAAAAATCATAGCTGGAGAATGATGAAGTACAATACAACATACAGCAAGCACATGGCATGTAAGCACATGTAAAAGATATTGCACAAGAATTTGACACTAACAGCTACATTACTTCCACTCCCAAGAACTAAAACAAGCACTTGTAGGAAACTGGCCACAGTAAAGCAGAGGTCGATAAAAGCAATCATGCCAGCTAAATTGTAGCTGAAGTCAGTGGCACAATTATTTTTATTTTTAAAGCAGTGACATACCAGTGAAAACATTCCACTGAAGATGAAGAGGCTGGGAAGTATCTATAAAGCAGATCCATCTGGAAGAGCAGCTGAAATAGTGAACAGAATGAATTTCCCACTTTTAGGTGTCTTGCATAATTTCTTAACCCTTGCCCTTAGATTTCAACAGATCTCTTCAGTCTAAGGCTTTCATTATTTAACTACCAGCCCTAGATAAATACCTGAAAAAAGGGGCCCAGCTGTCTGAGCCTCCTTAGACCTTACTCAGATAAATAGAAATGAGCCACTTTCCCCACATAAAATACTTCTGTTCTGCTTAATCTTTACCTTTCTCTTTGGCTGTCTTTTAGATTTCATCTGTTGATATTGCACTTTCTGCGTTCAAAATAGAAATTATTTGTGTGTTGGTGCATATTTATGAGAAACAGAAATGTGTAAGAACTCAAGCTGTGAGGAAGTCTTTACCCTGAGATCCCTGTGGTCCCTCAAAACTCTCCTCAGCTGTTGCAAACCCACAGGAGACCTATTTGTTTATGGAAGTATGCCAGGTGTTTCTCTTTCATAAATATTTAATTAATCAATCTTGTGAGGAAAAAATGCAGCCTGCACAACACTCCTGGTAATGAATATGTGTTAGCTGTCTCGATTTTTTCCCCACAGAAGCTGATTAGTTATGTCATTTGTAAAAGAAAGCAGATCCATTGTGTTTGAAACGGGGAGGCAGAGCACAGTGGGTTTGGGGGAGAAGCTTGGACCAAACCAGACACAGAAAGAGGGGACTGGTAAAAGCTATAGCTGTTCTGTTAGCAGAAAGGGACTGCCACAGGCCAGTGGATTTTAAAACAGGCTTTTTCATTCTATCATGATGAAGAGTCAGTCCAAAGGGATGCACAAAACCCACTCAGCCGGGTATATCAGGTCACTTTCCTGAGTCCTGCTAATGTGGCCAGCCAGCCCCTCCTGAGATGTGAGACCCTGTCCCCTCCTTTCACCCAGGGATCACATCTCAGTGGGTGTAAGCAGCACTAAACATGAACTCTGTTGTAGAGAAAAAGGAAGGCATATCTGAGGGAATACTGGACACACTTACCAGCAGTTAGATCTAAGTATAGATATAAAAGGCTTTACATTTCTTTACATTTGCTAGAAGCACAATTTCAAGCATGTGGTTAGGAATACAACACCCTGATGTAGGAAGACAAAGATACCACCAGACCACAATTCTGAGGACCTAAGATTGATGCCTGACTCTGCATGGTAAAAATCCAGTTAATGGCAACAAAGACCTCGGTCTGTCACACATCTGCCATGCTCAGGGTTTGCCTGGGGTTGCGCAGAACCAAATTAAAGCTGAATAAATGTACCCTACCTTTAACTACACACAGGACTGAAAAATGTGAAAAAGTCAAACGAAACTTTAATGTCTGGCCAATGATAAACAATACAGTGACTATGACAAAGGAAAAGAAATCTCAAATGGTCCTTACTTTGTGTATTACACTCTTCTTTGGGCCTGCTTTCTACCTGGGTAGCACACAATAGCTTTTTATATATAACAAATATGAAAATAAAAAGATAAGATATATAATAATTCTTTTGTTAAGGGAAGGTGTGGAGATGCCACTTTAACAGGGGCTTAGTCCTTGGCAGTGCTCAGGGTTTGTTACTTTTGTTATTTAGCAATATCACACAGTCATAGTGTCTTACATTGGGGCTAACACACAAAAATGACAGCTGAAAACACAGTCACATAGAGCCAGATTTTACTTCTACAGATTGTTACTTAGGAATTAATTAAAAAGAAAAAAATCCCTCAAAGACACAAACAATGTATTTTTGATTTTGCAAAAGGACGTATTTTAGTTCATCATCTAATAAGGCCATATTTTTATACCAATTCTGACAGGAAGTAAGATATAATAATGACAAAAAATGCTCTAAACTAAGGAAGTTTTAATTCCTGTACTTAGACATTTACTAAGAAGCACAAGGTTTGTAGTGATGATGGCTAACATTATTTAACTACTGTTAATAATGTTTTATGATATGTGGTGGGGACTGAACTACCACTGTCTGGCAACAATATATTTCAGCCTCGCTGCATGTTTTGCAGACATGGCTCAACAAACAGTATTAATCTGGCTCATGCTTAGGCTGTTCTAATTGCAGAAACTTGAATCCAAGAATTTCTTGGTTCTGGAGAGCTGCACAAAGTTTACATCAATTCAGGCTGGGATTTCTCCTCAAAACATTTCAGTTACATGAGAAGAGCAGAGCAGAATTTTCTATTTTAATTTAAACATGACAAGTCAGTCTATGACATTTAGGAGTTCAACACTCATCCCTGCAATAGCAGATTTCTCCTGCCCTGGATTCCTTGGTTTTACACACATCATTCTTTTCCACTTCTTTATTTTCTTGACACATCTCCCTTTCTAAATTGTAAATGAAAGAATACATATTTCTTCTCATTTCCTCTCCATTCAGAGCCCATAAAAAGTAAACATGCAGAGCCAAAGTCGTACACATGAAAAAACAATGACAGTCACCTGAAATACACCTAATTTTAAACAATGAAATATGACAATAAAACTACTGTTTCATAATTCCCTGCTGTTTTATAAAGTCAGAGTCAGTGTATGGCACAAAACCCTGCCTTATATGACACAGATACCTATTAAAAAGACACGGTTGGCACTTTAAAGCACACTGTTCATTAGCTGATTTCAGTGTTTCCTCAAGTGATTATTTAAAGGACCATTGAATATAAAATGATGGTGGCAGAATAATATGAAGTAGCATAAAAAGCTTACAACTGGTGACACCTTTAACTTGAAACACTTGACTGTACAAAATATCTTACTTTTCCCACAAATGTTTCTTGCACCTACATAACTCAAATAGAAATGCAAAATAAACCCCGCAAAAATACCTTACAAATTATCCCTACAAGCCCTTTTTCATTTAAAACTATGTTTCACATTTATACCCTTGTACTTTGTGCAAAATATAAACAAATTACATTTGTGGAGAGAAGCTGTTTTACAATAATGAAAGGAGAAATCATAAACGAGATGTCTTAAAAAAAAAAAAAGGCAACCCCCCCCCAAATGACAGTATGTAGAGCTTTGTGGCATTGATATTATCTAAACTGATGGGTTCTCTTCAGGTTATCATGTTTCTAAGGATTTGTGAGAGGTATTGGTCGAGACATTCTTGAAGAACTGCCCCAGAAACCTGAAACTTCCTTATTGTTTATGTATCTGTGCTGCAAGCCACCATTCTTTACCACAGTCCTCCCCCCTGCATCTCTTAAAGAATATATTTGGAGCAGAGTTTAGGCTACACACAAAGGCTTTTCCAGTGGCAGACAAAGCAGTACTTAGTACTGAGTGAATTCACAGACAAACAGGGTACCTGTAGTGCTCCAAACCTTCTAAAGCATTGTCAGGCTTGCCAGAAAGCCACGGGCATGTTTAGGGTCACGTCTGACCACGTTACTTTGAAGGAGTCACTTAGGAATAGGAAAGGTTATTTGGTGACATACGGGATCAGTTTCCCTGTTATTCCCTCTTTTACTTTATGCATCTTGACCTTTTCCAGCTATCCCAAGAGGAAACTAATGTGATCTCAAGGAAACATTGAAGCATTGGTGCATCATTGCTCTGTAGTTGAACTGCACAAGGATTCAGTTACCGTTTTTATGCAGCTGAGGTTTCTTAAGGGAACTTCTGTGGCTCAGTATGACTTTTGCAGAAATTTGTTAATACTGTTAACAGAAATATAGCCTGGGAATACTATATTAAAATATCAATTCCTTCTCAGAAAAGAATCAGATAAATATCTGTCCAACATTACCACGGCAATAATTATAATCTCAAAGGGTGTAGTTGCATTATCTAGCTCCCCAGTGGATAAATTGCAAGGTCAGTTTTAGTGAGAAAACTTATCATGATGATCGGTACACCTACACGAATAAACCTTGCATGTGTGGCTCTGATTCGTACCAACCCATTGCTTTATGTCACCCTGCACTCAATCTAACCAAAAAGAAATTCCATCATAGTGGGGGAAGAGATACAATATTGGGTGCCACAGTACAAGGAAGTTATAGAGCTATCAGAAAGTACCCAAGGGAAGGCCACCAAGAAGGTGAAGGGACTTGAGGGCAAGTGTGTGAGAAGTGGTCTCATTGTGACCTTCAACACCATCAGGAGAGGAAGTGGAGAGGCAAGCACTGATCTCCTCCCTCTGGTGAGGAGACCTGAGGGAATGGCCTGAAGCTGTGTTATGGGAGATTTGAGCTGGATATTAGAAAAAGGTCCTTCCCCCAGGGGGTGGTTGGGCACTGGAACAGGCTCCCCAGGGAAGTGGTCACAGCACCAAGCCTGACAGAGCTCAAAAAGTGTTTGGACAATGTCCTCAAGCACATGGTGGGATTCCTGGGGTGTCCTGTGAAGGGCCAGGAATTGGACTTCAACAACCCACATGGATCCCTTCCAACTGAGGATAATCTATGATACCTTGATTTTCCTCTGAGTGTAACAGACACTACCAAAAAGAGTCCCATCATACACAGAAAATGTGGTGTAAAAGAACAATAATGAGCTGGACACTGTGGTTTACATTGTCATTGCTCTCCACAACTATCAAAAAACCTTACGTTCTAAAATGATTGGTTTCAGATTTAACTCAACCATTTCTCAAATGAGCTTTTTCTCTGTAACAGGAACAAAGTAAATCAAAAATTTATTTTGTTTTATTAGGAAAAGTTGACTCATTTTTTTCCCAGAAGTTGATCAAATCTGAGTGATTCACTTTCCTGGTATACTAAGAACATTTAAACAAGGCTATAGTAAGAAAGCTAACACAATATAGTTACAGAATGGATATTTTTTGAATCTTTGTGAAAGATTAATGATAGTTATAAAAAGCAAAGCTTATGGATCTGTTATATGATAGACAGCAGCAAATAAAAAAGCAGATTCAGGACTATTAACAAGTATAATTATATTCAGTCATTCCTTTTAAAATTGCTTAAAGCTCAGCTGGATTTAATATTTCCTTCAATCAACAACATGCAGGATGTGTGGAAGAATAAATTATGATTAAAATACAGACAATATGAAGCAAGGAGATGTAGACCATTAATTTAATTCATGACATTTTCAACACCACTTTTATGAAAGTCATGGATTTTATTCAAATGGACTTTATAGAGCTTTTGAAGTAAGCAGTCTTTGAAGTTCCTCCTTTATTTGTTGTTACACTTATCATGAAATGTCAAAGAAAAATGGTTTATTGCTATCAGAGGTGCTTTATTACTCATTTTAGGGGGATTATCAAAATGAGAATCTCCATCCAAGGACAGATTTATCAAGTCATAAATTTTGCACATTATTTTGATAATAAAAATTGGCATTGTAATTATCCATTTCCCCCAGATACTCCCTCTGGAGGAATAAAAGCTGACAAAAACTCCACCACCTTATGAAAGTTTGACTCAGCCTACAATCATTTTTCCTGTATAATGAGCAGGCAAATAAGTTGTTAAATATAAATTGTTAAAAATAAAGCTTGATATTCACATGTTCAGTATCTGTGAGCTAGTCTCTGTTATTACATAAGTTATAGTAAATTTTAAGAAACGTTTTAAATTCTAACCTTGGAAAAAGATTTTTCTTGCTTACTATCATTATTAGGAGGATTTTGAATTGCTTTTAGAGTATGATAGCTATGACTCAGTAAGGGTTGGTCATAAAAATTAAAAACCCAAAATCTAGATAATTATCTCTTTCAGCAAAAATGATCCATTTCTAGAATGGTTTGGGAGAGGAAATATGGGAAGAAAAGGAGATACCACTATTCTCAAAATGATATTTCATTTCTTACATTGCTTCAATGTCAAATGGCAGGGATGTAGAATTCTATAAATTTCTGTCCAAGGTTGATATATCATTACTAGGACAGAAAAATAAGGAAGATGCACATGAACTTGCCCAGCATTCTCATTTGGGGTTAAAAATTGAATTCTGAAACACTTAATAATCCAGAAACAATTACCTTTTAAGTGGAATTCTACTTCTGAAAAAGTCTTTTGCCATTCTTGGGTAGGGGCTTGACTAGGAGAGTTTCAGAAAGGAGAAGCAAGTGCAGAGCTTAAAATGTCTTGAAGAAGTAAAGCTTATAGACATGAAAACTCAAAACATTCAGAAAACCAGGCCTCTTGAATCCTGTCAAAATTTTGAATCTCAATCCTTAGGAAACTTTGTGGGCAAGAATAAAAAATATTATGGCCTTCTCAGTCTTTGACAATTCATATTTCTTTAAATAATGACTCATTGAAAATCTGCTTGCATCAGTCAGGTACTTTATAAAGATCTACCACTGATTTCAGTTATTAAAATAATTACTACATTGCATAAACCAAATTGACAAAGTAGATATTTCCCTCTCCTACACCAAGTGGATGCCAGTCATTGTGAACAATAGATCCATGGCCTCTTTTGGCTCTAAATAAAAGAAACATTGAGGAGTTGTTTCTAATTAAGACCATACATTAAATGCACTGCTGAAAGTCAGTCTTGCAGATTTACAAGGCCTTTCATACTGAGAATGATGATAAAGGTGCAGAAAAGTATGTGTTACAAGAAAACCAGTCCATAGTACTTTTTAAATAGCCAGAAATCAAATCCTTTTGTAGGAAAATATTCTGCCTAGGTTTATCAGGACGTTGCCAAAGTCCCAGTGAAATCAACAGAAACATTTCTGCTGTAGGGTTCTGCACAGAAGAAACCCACCAAACTGCCTTAATGAGATGTTTGAAAAACAAGCACAAGGATGTGTGAGTGAGTGTATATGTATTTTGTGTTGTGAAACTCTGATGTTGATTTGGATCAGGGCTTTGATCTCTATAGTTTCAGATGGTTCGTTATAAAGTCATAGCAAAGCCTGAGCAGAGATTCTCCAAACAAGGCATGGTATGCAATTTGGGTCCAAATCTATAACCTGCCTTATGTTTAGAGCTGATCTTCAGACAAACAATTCTCTTCTCTGGGGATGGGGAATAGGAAGAAAAACAAACATCCCAAATGTAAAGTCACAAATCCATCAACAGACTTCCAGTTGAAACTTTAGCAAGCATGTTGTTGGCAAACATTTACTTTTAGCAATATGCAGAAGTGCTAGGTTTTTGTATATGGGTTCTGAAACTAAAAATTGACCTGAACTGTGAGTAAATGGAATTTTAGATCATGTTTGTTATCCACTAAATAATTCATTGTTCCATTTTATACATGCAGCCTTTAATTAACTTGCTGACTCAGACACATGATATTACTAATCCATTCATTTCCCCAAGCCCGCTGAAAAGTATAAAACATGTGTGGGCACAAGCAAAAGACTGGGAGATTATTAAGAAGGAATTTTTAATCAGAAAACCTCAGACAGCTGGATCCTCTTCTCCCAGCTATGAAGACCAGATTGAGGACTGATTGAGAACACCTGTTAACTACTGTCTTTTTCCTGAAGCTGTTGAGTCATAAGCCTGTACAACTATTTTTTTCCTGAAATACTGGTCACAATAGCACAAACCAGAAATAGTTCTGAGTAAAAAGTTTAAGTAGCTGCATGTACCATGCACTCAACTTTTTCCTGACTGAAAAATATATTTAGTAAAATAGCCTTCAATGACAAGCAGAACTCGGATAATTTATATTAAATACATGTATATGTGTATATGTCTGAAGAGGATGTATTCTTGTTAGAAACCAATTCTGCCTTAAATATCTGCAAAAATATCCAACCTCTTCTCTTAGACCAACATTTAATTACTAAATGCGCTATTTTGTCTTTACAGATGCCTTTGTACCATCCTGCTCAGGGAAGAACAGATTTTTTCACCAATCAAATATGATACAAACAGCTTCCAACAGCATCTAACTATATGATAACACTATGTAAACATGATACACTAAGTGAAGTATTGGGGATAAAAAATAAGAACTATCACAACAGAATTCCAGCAGCTAATAATTTTCCTTTTCTCTATTTCAAATAAGGTGGTTCATTTTGCTTGAAGACCTCTTTTCACCATATTACACAGACCTAAATTTCACTCCAGCCCGTGATGCCTTTGCAAGACTTTTAATAGAAATGTATCAATAGCTGTTTTCTGTGGACACACACCACAGGAGTGAGAGACAGATGTAATTCCTCCATTCCTCTCCCTTGATCCTAGTCTACATAATTAAGTATCAGACTAGATAATCCCTTAGGTCCGTTCATTATTCCAGTCTATTTAATACCAGCATATCACTCTGGGATAGGTTACAGTGCTCTTACAGGCCTTAAAATGTACAGGTTAAAAGATGTACAAGGTAACTGAAGTTGTGACCTCCTTCCTGGGGGAAGGGAAAAGGCATTAAAGGTAGGATAATTCAGAGAAATGTGACTTAAGTGCAGCACTAGAGCTATAACCCCTCAAGTTATTTAAACCTTTGTCTTTTACCACATAGTCCCTGCTGGGTGAAATCTCCAGTTGGCCTAAAAGACTTAATCACCTCTGGCTGGATGAGTATTAGCAGTTCATTTGCATAAGTACTTGTCATTATCATTAAGTGTGTTTGCTTTCAGATATATTTAAGTCCACATTAACTCCTTCTTACTTGACATTAGGATCTCTGAAATTGGCAGTGGCTGCATTGTATTTCCTCTGAACCAGTCTCCTACTTAAGACATATCTAGGACAGCTGCAGTCTTTAAATACTCATCAAAGGGAAACAATTCCATCTACTGCATGAAAAATTTAGGGCACATAATTTCTGTACAAAGTCAAGATGTGGTCACAGAGAAATAAAAATACAGGCTCTACAGCATAAAACAGTATAGTAAATGGAATAGAGTAACCCAGTTGCCAGAGCATCTCCCCCTGGGGCTCAGAAATCTGTAGTTGTAATCATAGTTCTACACAGACCACTGCAACAGGCGAAATTTTGAGTGACTGCAACTCGATGTGAAGGCAAACCCTAGGGTAAGCATCCAGTCACTGTGTAAGAGATACAGATTTGCCAGGGAAACTCAGGAGCCTTGCATTCCTCTGCCATACATTCTGGGAAAACAGCTGGACATACTTGTTTCTGTTCTTTGTTGTGCTGGCTGCATGCACCCCATTATGGAAAAAAATTAGGAAAAAATTCTTTATTGTGAGAGTGGTGAGTCCCTGGCACAGGCTGCCCAGAGAAGCTGTGGCTGCCCCATCCCTGGAAATGTCCAAGGCCAGGTTGGATGGGGTTCTGAGCAACCTGGTCTGGTGGAAGGTGTCCCTGCCCATGGCAAGGGGGTTGGAACAAAATCACCTTTAAGGTCCCTTCCAACCCAGGCCATTCTGTGGACACTGTGAGGAGGTGACACTTGAGGAAGAAGAATCAAGGAGCTCTCAGCAGAACCACAGCACTGCTGTTTGGGGCTGGCAATTCCATCCCTCCACAAAGTCTGAGCAACTCTGTAGTAATCCTGGGCATGGGCCTTTTCAAGGATCTCTCTTCCTTTGTCCCAGAACATGAACATTTTGGACTTTCTAAGACAAAGATAACTGCCCTTGAGAGATGAGGGTACTGAAGCCTAGGGAATGAAAAATGCTCCACAAGACAGGGAGAGACATTATTTACCTGCTGGTTATGGTGAATAACCAGGAAGAGGGTCCTGCCTCTAAGGCTTACTTTCTGAATTGGTGAAAAACAGAAGCAAACTTGAGATCTAGAATGGAATGACAAACCTCTGATGAACGTGAAAAATCTGATAAGCTAAAGAATCACAACAATTTCACTTGGTCTCCTTCAGGGCACATGAGTCCTGAGAGACTGCTTTTCTACCTACTTTTGCAGAGCATCCATCTTGAAAAGCTTATTGCTCTGGATAGATCACATTTCCAGAATGAGACGAGTTTTAACTGAAAGTAAAACCAAACCTTGGCATTCTGCTGCCTAGCAAAACAGCCTAATAATTAAGCTGCTGATATAGGACTGTGCAACAGTGGCTTTACTCTAAAAGCATTTTAACATAGTTCTAAAACAAAACATTTAAAAATTATTTTAAAATAAATATCTTATAAACTTTTTTTAAAGAGACTACTTTCATCTGACATGTTCCAGAGATGTTCAGAGTTTACAGACTGGATGGGTATTTAGGTATTAATCTGTGTAGTTTCTGATTTAGTTTTGCAGAAACAGAGACCATATCAGTTCTAAGTCTGCCACATGACATTTAACTTATTAACTGACAAGAACTTAAAAGAAACTTAAAAGAGAGCTTCTCAGGAAGATTAGACAGCTCTAAACATTTCGTCTCAACATCTGAGCAGGAGGTTTTTTGGACCATAATTTTTACCGCAGATGTCAGATCCCCAGTTCATGTTTCCAAAATAACTGTTCACATTTCCTTGCCCTCCTCTGACAATGAACAGATTAGTGCAGAGTCTGTTCTTCTAATGTACACAAAGTAACATTTCAGAACATTTCCTCATTCCTCTTTAAGTCAGTGGTAAAAATATTCCTCACTGATTCCTGCAAACCTGGGTTACAAAAACCCCTTCTGCTGCAGTGACAAAACATGTGGTAATGACAGCCTCAGGCTTCCCTCTGTAAAAATTGGGCTACAGACATCTTGAAAACCTTTCTTGCATCTTCATAGCATGAGACTTTAGGCAAAAAGACTAATATAATCTGCTGCTATATCAAACTAACATATTATATATTCAGGTCACATTAATAATTAATTTCTCACATATGGTATAAAATACCCATTTTTACATCTATTATTTTCTTGAGAATAACATGCGAACTGTATTTTGCATAAAACTTTATTTATATTTGTGGTAAACCAAGTATAAACACATGTTTATGCACTAAAAATGGATGTTTTTAGTAAAAGTCATAGTCAGGATTCTTAACTCATTGTTTTCTACATTTTCACTATTAGAAGTCTTTTAGGAAAAGAGGAATCACACCCCTTAATAATCTGTTGGTTTTTCCTTTTTTTTTTTAATATCTCCTGCACTGAAACATTCATAACAGAAACTTAAGTTGGAGGGCAAAGGAAAACAGACTTGTTTAGAAATCTTAAATGGGTAAAGTAAACAAAGTGAATATCATTTGGTAGTAACCCACCAAGTCGATCTTTGGAGGAGTTTTATCAATGTCTGAGTTGGGTGCAACATTGTTTGGCAAGTTTTCATACTTGTTTCCAAAATGGATGTCTACAGTCCTCACCTCATGCAATATTTTCCTACAAGCAGAAAGCCTGAATTGCTGCTTACGTTAATGTGCACTAGGTCATGCCTGCTTTCAACAATTCATATTAAATCCACATTATCTCTGCATGTACTTGTGATAAGCTTGTAAACCTGTAAACAACATTCACCAGTGTATTCACAGCTGAAATTAATTTTGCATCTTTTCCACTAACCCTCTCTTTCAAGCGTCTTGTAGAAATAATTTCCTGATAACGTGGAAATGTCACTCATATTTCCCAAATTTTAATGTGAGGCACAGTCACCTCACTTCCTGAAAATATCACAAAATAAATTTTTAAAGCAAACGGGATTGAGCATTTATAAATCTAACAGGAATGTAATGAAAACACTAGGAAAGACAAACTGCCAGCCCTAACTTTGGCAACTGAGGTACCATGAAGATTTCTACTTCCACTCCTGTTCACAACACAAACAGACCCCTGAACTGAAGCCTGTGCAATACTGACACAAAATCAGAACCTTCTGAAGCATTTCCTACTTAGGGATTGTAAGCAAATTTTCTTTTAAACATTTGTTTCTAATGCCCTATCTGAAAACGAACAAGGTATGATAACATGGTATGTCTGCCATTCTCAATATGCTCTAAAATAGTCAAATGGATCAAATATAACTATAAATGTATCATTGATTAAAGATTTCCCATTTAAAATAGTTTCTTTTCTATTTTAAAATAGACAAGGAAATATTTACATTGTTTCTACTGTTAATGTGGAGGAAGTTTGCTGAACATAAGTCTGTTTGAAAGACAGCAGTATATTTGAAGCTGTGATATTCTGAATGGAAATCAGGTAATTTTAATTTTTTTCATAATTTAATTTATTTTATTTTACAGTTAAGAGATTTGGTCCTGGTACTAGTACAGAAACTTTTGGAGCCAGGGACTTGATTGAAACAATTTTTGTTCTATTTCCTGCAGATGAGACTGATAAAAGACAGTGCTAACATTAAAAAAATGTACATTATCACAAGTATATTTTTCTTGAAATCAATATCAACTCAGCCTACAGTACACTATGTATAGGCAAACAATTCAAAACATACAGCAGAAGACAGTGGAATATTACAGTACATTTTTTGCCTTATCTCTATAGTCATTAGGCTAAGTGTCTTGGAAAGGAAAACTATGAAGTGTATTAATTACCAATAGGTTTCTCCCCAGAATGCTTATGCACATCAGTCTCTTCACATGTTAAGCTCTTCAGGATAATAATTAAAAAAAGCTATTTTCTAGACAACAATACTAAAATAAAGATAAAAACAAAGCACCATTAAGTAAATGGGTTTTTACCTAATGGCAGTTAACTCCAGTCATTAGGTAAACTATATTAATGCACATCACTCCTTATGTCAATAATTTAATATTCCCCAAAATAATTTACACAAACACAGATAAGGATTTAAGAAAATAGAAAGAGGAATTAATCTAATGCTCCCTGAGTCAATAAAGGAGTCCTGTGAAGGCAGTTCCAGTTGTTACTCACAGAACACAAGGGAGATGGGCTGGGGTAGCCATGCATGGATTTCCAGAGGGAGAAGGGAGCTTTAGGTCTCCATAATTGGAATCACCAAGAGCCACAAATCATAGTGACAACTGCCAAGTTTATGAATTAGGACCTGGAATTAAGCCTCCCAAATTTGAAACTTGCTGCCATTAAATATAAAATTTAGACTTCTAAGTACTGATGATATGTGCCATTAGATATCATGTTTAGATTCATCAATGCTAATGACCTATGTGGAATAATTTATACCAGTAAAAGACCAGGTCTGTAAACCTTTCCATGCTGTCTACAAAAAGTCTCAGAATAAATGAAAATTAATGCTGTCTTCTCTGTTTTCTGATGCAGAGTGTGGCATGACAATTGCTTTTACTTTGTCTTAAAAAGTTCACTCCAAGACAACAGAGGATGGAGTGATCCTGCAGCTGTAAACTACCACAGTTACTTGTCTTTCTAAGTTAAAGTGAGAGCTGTATTACAATATATTTACAAAGCCATGATATAGTAATCATGAGAACAAGGAAGAGAAATGCCACAATTATAGCCAGAGCAGGACTGGGTAATCTGAAAGGTTTTATCATTCCATTCTGATCTTCATTCTAATCCAAGGGGAGAGATCATCTCACAATTCCTGCAAATACCTATTTCTTCTCTTTAATAATATTTAGAATACTCCAAGCTTAAACTGAAACTTTGGTAGTTTTTATTGAGGATCCCATGAGATGATGGTATGCACTGATCAATAATATCAATTTGCAAATTCTTACCCTTTCATTTTGACTCTCACCAAAATGCTGTAAATGATCACACCAGGAAAACACTACTGAAAACCTGTACTTTTCCTTTCCACTTGAAAACTTTTGCAAAGGTGTGCAGTTACTTGGGTTTCTTTAATTAAAAGGCTCTATTAATCATACTAACACTATAACCCTCACTTTGCCAGACTCCTGCGTTTCAACAATTAGGTTTAATTGTTTTTCAACCATGCACCCTTTAGTATGAATTAAGGTACAAACAAATTTTCTTATGCAGTAGGAACTTTTCCATTGCAATGTCATTACTTTTTTTAAAAATTATTCTTTTAAGGTCATTTAATAGTTAGTGCAACCAGGCCACTTTTCATCCCTTTATTTTAGTGTCTGCATCATTTATTAGTATGAAATAGAGAATTAGGGTATTGTTACCCAAGCATGATCTAAATGTCTGTTTATTCTTATTCTTTCTTTAAAGCAACTTTAATTTCTTTATCTTCCATCCTTAGGCAAGTTCCAAAGAAGGCATGTCTTAGTAACCTCTCAGGTTCTCCCTCCAGTAATTAAAGTTTTGGCTTTTAAAGTAACAGAACATGCTGTGCAGAGTCGAAGGAGAGTGCAACAGCCAGCTTTTAACACAAAAGGGAATGGCACCATATTGATCATAAAAAGTGGTTCTTTCACTCCTTTTTATTGGTAGAAAAAAAACCAACATAACATTAAGTTGTTTTCTGACCTACTTTTGACTTTCCGTGTGAAACTTGTAAATGAAAGAAGACTTAATTTCTCTGATGCAAAACAGACATGGTGATGTTTGAATCAGAGGGACTGGAAGAATAAATACAGGTGTGTATTAAAATTCAGAGAAACGTCCTTGTCTGGGAGCCTACATCTTCCACTTTCTTAGTGCTACATCTTGCACTCAGCTCTGAATGTCAGATTTTCCACAGCACAATGACACTTCAAAGCAGCACTTGTCTCTGCTCAAGTAATGTGATGGCAGAATTAAAGGGATGATCCACAATCTGGTGTAAACTAGAGCTCATTAAAAATAAGAACATTCTCCATAAATTTAAGGTGAAAAGATATCTTTTATCAGGCTTTAAAATTTGCATTATTTTTTCAGGAAGGCAGCATCTGAGCTGTTAGGCAAGATGGCAGCTGTTGGGACATGCACGATAACATTCTCTGACCCTGCTTCTGCTAACACATGTGGGACCATGTGTACGGCCGTGCCTCCATCTCATGGCAATATTGAGAAAATAGCCCCAAAAAACCTGGTAATCATCACAAGAGGTGGTGGCAGAGAACTTAAAACTGTATCCAAGGTGATTGCCTCTAAGAGAACTGGTTAAAGAAACCACAAAGGGAAAAACAAATCTTATAGTTCTGAGCAAGGCAGAGTGCCTGTGGCTCAAGATGAAGTTATTGAAGCAATGCTCTGAAATACTCCAGCTACAGCTATCTTTAAAGAAGAGAGCTAGCAAAAAATTCACAATAGTATATTAAAATTTAAAGAATTTGAAGGACAAAAGAAAAAGGAATCTTGTTAAAACTAAAGTGAAAAGAGCTAATTAGACAAGACTCTTTAAAGAGCATGGAGTCTATCTGAAAACGGCACATTATGGGTTCAGGGTGCACTAAAATCAGTCTATGAAAACCCACCACAAAAAAATCAAACTCCAAAATCTAACCCAAATAAAAACCTGGAATAACCAAACATAGTGCCCAGTAAAAGTAAGACATGCTTCTGAATTCAGAGCAAAGGAATCAAAAGCAAGGAAAAGAAAGAATGCATAGTACAGGGCAAGTTAGATTTCAAATCAAAGGCAGACCAAAAAGATTTTGAGAAATAATTTGCTAAGCTCATAAAAAATGCCTATAAAAGCCTATTCTAATACATTAGAAGCAGTAAGTTGGCAAGGGCCTGTAAGGTTGAGAGGTGACAGAAAAAAAATAAATAACCTCTTTATGCCCTTCACCACAGAAAAAAACCAGATATATTTTCACAATTACATCTTTCTTAATATAGGAAAATTTGAATAAATGGTCTCAAATAGAAGTGTCAGTAAAAGTGGCTTTAGCTAAAATGGAAAACAAAACAGCCAGTTGTATGGGTTCAATGGTGCTCATTGACAATTTCTAAGGGACCTTTAAAACTCCTGTGTGATGCATTTCACCACTTTCAAAATCACAGCCCCACACAGAATGGCTGAGTAATGAAAGCACCTCAGGAGATCACTCAGTGATCTGTGTCAAAAGCCTCAGTAAAGTCCAGATAAACAACATCCACTTCTCTGCTCTCATTCCCTAAGTCAGCTGCCTCAGTGTGGAGAGCTGGGGTGGCAGGGGAGGCATCAACTCAGAGTGGCTCTCAGAAGGGTCCTGTGGGTGCTAAAGCCAAGTTGCTCATCCAGCTGCCCATTAAGTATTGACCTGGAAGGTGCATTCACTCACCTGCTCAAGCCCTCCCTCTCAGGGACAAGGTGGAAGATACAACCCCCAGCTCCCTTGCTCTACACCCTCTCCCCCAAAATGATCACAGTTGATACGCCTTGGGTCTGCCCTGGCTGTGGGGGAACCATCCAAGGGCTGGATGAACCTCAGCCTTCTCTCCACCATGTCCAGGCTGTGAGCTCCCAGCAAGCAGCAATCCTTCCTGGGCAGCAGCTCAGCTCAGCAGGCAGGAATCCTCCATCCTCTGCCTCGGGGAGTCTCCCACCATGATGCTTCATCACTTCTCCCAGTGCTGCTCTGTGGCTCAGGCTCTTGGCTGGATGCAGGTCCTGGTGCTTCCTCTGCATCTCCGGTGCTGACTGATCTTCCTTCTGTGGCCAAAGCCCTCCAGCCTTTACTGTCAGGGGCTGGATCCCTACTTCACAGCCCCACAAGCACAAAACCTGCCTGCTTCCCCTTGGGTACCCCTGGGGACTGAGGCTCCCCTTGTCTGTGGGGTCTCAGAGAAGCCCCATCTGTCTCCTGGTCACCTGCAGTGCTGTGTCCCTCTTCCACAGCCCCTCTGCTTATTCCCTGTGCCAGAGTCAAGAAGAATGGGGAAGTAACACCAGATCTTGAGCAGGGCTTTAGCAATGCCTGAATATTGTACATGTTCTTACTTCCACACCAGGGAGATCAATAAAAAGCACTGGAAAAGATTACACTTACTAGATGAAAAGATAAATTTAATCTATGAGGAACACAATAACCACCAGCTTTTATGGAGGGAAATAAATCTGTAAAAATCGACTAGAATTCTTTGGGGAAAGTAACTGTGAATAGATGAGTGTGATGAGGGCAATCCAGAGCCCATGGACTTCCACATCACTTTTGACAAAGTCCCTCACTAAAAATTCCTCCAGAAAATAACCTACAAAAGAGATAGGAGGTGTGACCAGATCATGAACTGATAGAGGTTTAAGAACAGAAAAAAATAGCCACAATTTACTTTGAAGATAAGTTCACTACTGGAAGAGTCCTGCAGAGCTGTTATGCAAAGGCATCTTAATGTTCAGCCTGTTCATAATTAATCTGTAAGGGAGAGCAGATATGGAGATGAACAAACTGGTTCTTATTAAGAGTGGATTGAAACTAAAATGGACTTTAAAGAGTCACAAAATATTCTCATGATACTGGATGCCTAGGTGATATATTTGTAAATGTGATAGAGATGTGCAGGGAAAACACCTAGTTTCCACCTCCCAAAAAAGAGCTTTTTAAGATCTTGTGGATATTTGGCCATACTTATCAATTTAATTTTCAGCTGCAGTCAGAAAGACAGTTAATATCAGGGGAATAGAGAACAAATAAAGAATAAATAAAAAGTTCATACCAATGGATAAGTCTCTTAAACATATGACTTTTGAATGCTGCATATTGCTCTGGTAGCCCAATTAAGGAAAAGAAAAGGACACAGAACTAATGCAAGAAATATAAAGAAGGGCTAAATAAAAGGATAAAGAAGTTACAAAGTTAAAATATTTTAACACTTTTCAGAAAGAGATAACTTTGGGAGAAAGAGCAAGACCTCTGATTTTACTGGCATAATTTCAAAAAAACTGATAAAATTTATAAAAAGAGTAAATATGAAAGATTTTATCTTCCTCAGAATGCAACAACTAGAGGCATCAAGTTAAGTTATCACAGAGCTGTCTGGAAAAGAGCAAGGACAGGTTTTTTTGCCACAGGGTAGGTAATTAAGCTGTGGAACCTTTTGGCACAGGATGTATATTGTCAGAAACTTAATGTGTTCAAAAGCAGTTAAAGGAATTCACAGAAAGGTTTGTGAACTGTATAAAACAAATAGGGATACCTCCACTTCAAATATGAACCTCTGCTTCAGAAAAGGCTGTAGCTTCCAAAATCAGAAGGTTATGACGCAGGAAAAATCATTCTGTTTTTATATTCTTTCCCTAATCATCTGCTAATGGCCACATGCAAAACAGAAGCCCAGAATAAGTGCACCTTCAGCTGGAGCCAGGATAGCTGTTTGTATTTTCTTTAAAATTAGAAATGAAATATTTCCCTACAGTCCTAAAACCTTTATTATTCCAAAGTTCTCACTGAGGTAGTTCATTATGAATTAGCTTGACGAATTAAGAGAATAAAGTTTAATGACAATTCTGTCGTAACAAGCACACTTTAGGTATTTCTAAAGCAGAAAAAAAATCCCTTACTTTTAATTAGCAGCAGCAGGAGAATTTAGATGTAAATTACAGTCCATTTCTCTTTTTTTTCCTGAATAAGAAGTGGGAATTTAAAAAGCCAAACAATTGATCATTCTGATCTATACTTCTATTTGGAAAGTATGAAACTCTCCTGGCAGCTTTCCATCCATCACTGCATTCCTAATTATCAAGGTGAACATTTAAATTTGCTTTATCTACTCTTTACCTTTAAAACAGCATTTTCTTCCTGGATTTCAGCTAAACACGGCTGGAAACTCCAGATAAACACTGCCATTTCTGATGGAGACCAAAGTGTCTCTCAGATGTTCCCTCAAACGTGCTAAAAAAGCTACAGAGTCACTTCCACAGTAATGGGATTAGAAATAGCCTACAGGGAAGCATGTGCCAAATGGTACCAGCTAGCAAGGATTATAACAAAAAACTGTGACATTATAAAAATACCTCAGAGTGAGGCTCTGGGTGGTGGAATTGTGACTTGCCAGCTCAAAAGAATGTGCCCCATTAAAATGACGGGAGAATGCCGAAGCAGTGATTTGTGCAGAAACATGATCCTCCTGGTAGCTGAGTAGATAATCTTTTTTTCAAAAACCTTGTCATTTGACCATGAAATTCATAAATGTCAATTAGAGCTAAAAAAAAAAAAAGAAAAAAAATGGTGAGAGGGCATAGTGGGGCAAAGGGAGGGAGAGAACGGGAGGGAACATTCGGGAGGGATCAAGCTTTAAAAGTTTGGCATCTTTTTAAATTTCAGACATAAGGCCAAAAAACATACAAAGCAATATAACACAAAGACTAAGGGCAAGCATGCTTTTTAACCTCGTATTATGGAAAACATTTGAAGACAAAATGTTCAAATTAGCTCTTAGGTTTCCACAGAATTTCAAAGGAGACGAAAGCCCTTGTCTGACAAAGATTAGAAGGTGCTCAGTATTTCTGAATTGCTTTTTTGGCACATAAAGCCAGAGAATACTTCTTAGGTCAGTGTTCTCCTAAGCCACCTTACCTATGAATTAAAAGCATGAAAGAATGTGACTCCCTGTTCAGAAAAGTTTGTATCCTGTAAAATGGCATTATTCCTACAACTTAAACCATAAGTGGCACTAAGGTCTTGAAATCTGAAAACTGCATTCAGGCATCAAATACTGCCTGGGAAAGTAATTGACACAACCCTCCCCTGTGGAAAGGGAAAATTTGCCAGCAGCTCTAGTAGCACAGCCTTTGGATGAGCAGCTACTCTTTTCCCACATGGAAAAAGGCAGATTGAGTGCTAATAGGAAGAGGATGTCCCTTACCAGACACATGCCTACTCAGCTCTGAAGTACCTGGGTCCAATCCTTCCCATCCTTGGACAGCAGAAAGGATAAAGGAAAAGAATATTTTCATTTCAACAAACTTTTTCTCCCTAAGAAAAGAGGGGCTGTATCTTGGTTCCAGTTGTTGTATCACATAAGATGAGGAAAGAAGAGAGGTAAATTGAAAAAAAAAACCAACAAAACAAACCAAGAAAGAATCCTAGCTCACACCAAGGTGCTTTACGATATTCCTGTTACATTTACATGAAAATTTCTGATATAAGATGACTGGTGTTCTTTTCTCACAAGTCACCATACTGTATTTCCTGAGCTAAAAAAGGAATTACACTGTCACATTTTTTTCTTTTCAGATATAAAAGTACTTTGGAACAAAGTCTTCAGAGAATCCCAGAATCACATAATCAGTGAAGTCATCAAGTCCAACCTCCCTGCTCAAGCATGGTCACCCAGAACCAGTGGACGAGGACCATGTCCAGGTGGGTTTTGAAGATCTCCAAGAATGAAATGTCCACAAACTCTCTGGGTGAGCTGTGCCAATGCTCAGCCTCACAGGAATGCAGCGTTTTCTGGTGTTCAGCAGGAGCCTCCTGTGTTTCAGTGTGTGCTCATTGCCTCAGGGATCCTGGGAGCCAGTGAGAAGAACCTGGGTCTGTGCACACTGTTTTCAGGTATTTGTACACATTAACAAACTTCCCTCTGAGCCTTCTCTACTGCAGGCTGAACAGTCCCAGCTCCTCTCGGCTTTTCTCCCCATGTCGGAGGCTCCAGTCTCCTGACAGTTTTTGTGGCCTTTCCCTGAGCTCCTTCCAGTATAACCACATCTCCCTTGTGCTGGGGATCCCAGCACTGCTCCCAGTAGTCCAGGTGTGTCTCACCAGTGCTGAGCAGAGGGAAAGGATCACCCCCCTTGACTTGCTGTCAATACTTTTCCTAATTCCACCCAGCATACCATTAGTCTGCTCTGGGCACATTGCTCATGGGTGTCCAGTCTTGCTGTTTGCTTCAGTAACAATATTAGCTCAGATTGTTTCAATCCTTTTCGTCAATCCTTTTTGTCATGAATTCAAATGAAACTTAAACCAAAAGTGATTAAATACAGAGAGTCAAAATGTAAACTAAGGCTCTAATGTGGAACCTAAGCTGAGGTCAACAGGCAGCTAGGTATAAATTAATATAATTAATTTTCCATTCCTAGATTACAGTTAGAACCAATGTCTTTTGATTGCTTTTTAAACATTTAAATATTTTAATTCTGGTTAATGTATATTACAGCATTAGCTTTTTTTATTTCCTCTGGATTTTCTTTTCCTTCAGTTAATCTTACCAGAAAAACAGAGCTCAATTAGTAGCTCTGGAAATTCAAAAAACTATACATGTTGACGTACAGACCATTCCCTATACTTTTTTTTTAACAAAAGCCAAACAACAAGGTTTTTTTAATAAAAGCTGCTCTTCAGTATTTTTCTGCTTGTTTACTTGAAAATTTCAGCTCAGTGTATGTAACATAGAAAGCTGTATATTCTATTTGCCAGGAAGTAAGTGCCCTGAAGTTAAAATAAGGCCCTGTTCCTTTAGCTGCAGAAACACATGTGATACTCTGCATGCAACTGAGCTCCAGAGCACTGCAGTTCCTTCAGAGAACATCCTTAGTGGACACACTGTGTTAAAGGCAGTCAGCTGCATTAGTGCTCTGCTCCCATTCATTTCAAAGTCATCTGCTCCTTAATGTACTTTGTCTAAATATTTTATGAAAGAGATGTCAGGCATCTTAACTGGCTTTAGTTCTCCCTGTTGTCCTGTGATTAAATACTTCCTCAGTAAACTCCAAGGGGAAATAAGCCTTTAAATTTATGATTGAGATAAAGAAATAAACTTTGAGTGTGAGTCACTTGCCACTCTTCCATTCAAGTGCTTTAAGGCATATCCTGTGCATTATTAGGTGGGAAATTCAGGGCACTGACTGACTTCAGCAGAGCTATGGCAGTTTATGCCAGAGCCTTCATGGCAGCCTCCCATGAAGGATGGCAAATAGTGATTTCAAAAGCATTTTATTTTTAAATATTCATGATATTTAGTTATGCCTCTCTAGACCTTCTCATCCTCAGGTTGTAAAGCATCTAAAAAATTCTGTGTCTTATTTTTACATAAAAAGTATAAAGAAGTGGTTTTGTACTAAAACTGGAATATCTTTTTAACTTCACTGGTGTAATAGGGGTAAGAATCCTTGAGAAAGTTGTGATTGGCTCTGCAGATTCAGCATGCACAAGGTGGGGAATGGATGATCACCCTACACTGATTCCTGTATAAAATCTTCCCTTATTTGCTAATATTTAAGGTCATCTAATTTTCCACATCAGAATAATAATATCCCAAGTTATTTTTTAGTTCCACCTAACCTCTAGTCTTTCTGACTTTCGAGTCACCAAATCAGTTACATTATGGTGGGTCCTTTCCAAAATGAGAAGTAAATAAGAGGAACATGATTTAGAGGTCAGATGTGTCATGTAACAGTACATTTAATATCTGTACTTATCCCAAAGCCCTAAGTCTTTCTTATCTGGCCATTCCTGCCTGAGTGTTTGTAAAGCAGCAAACTCTAACTCTAACTCATCACAACTCTTGTCTTGGCCATTCCAATACAGCCAGTGCACTAAACTTTGTCAATGAGTAACATTTTAAAAGCAATTCCTACTGATCTTTTGAAAAACGCACCAAGCCTCCTGATATGGTGGATAGCACCCACAAAATTACAATATGGAGCTCCTCTAAAGGCATTAATTTTAGGATATGTACACCTTTGAAGCAAGGCTGTCTCAACTGAGTGTGCAAGGAGGCACTTCTTTCTCTGCTGCAAAACAACAGGACAGTTTTTCTGTCTTTTGGGTCAAGCCCAAGTGGAAACAAATACTAGGTTTAAAGCTTTGCCATTTTTGAGTCTTGCTAGGTCTATGAAAAGGAAATAATAATGTTATTGCAATGAAGGTAATGAAAACTCACAAGCACCAATTCCAGAAGTGCCAGTGCAGGACACCAGAGGATGTTATGTGTGTTGGAGTCACTGAACACACTGTGGTTTGAGGGTCTGGCCCCTTTCTCTGCTATCAAACAGGTTGTTTAACTCCTGAAAGTGGAGTGCTCAGGAAATTACATAACCAGAGTGCTATAAAGGTCAAGGTAATGCTATATTCCATTTTTCTTTTCTCCATGTTGAATGATGGATTAAGAACTTCATTTTCTTTATAAGTTACAAGAAAAGAAAAAACATATGCTGGGCTAGATCTAAAAATGGCACTGCTTCAGTTGCCTGCTGTGAAGCCAGAGCACCATTTATGACTTGACGAGCCAGTCCTACATATCTGTTATGATAAAATACAAAAATAATTGTGCAACTANCAAACTCTAACTCATCACAACTCTTGTCTTGGCCATTCCAATACAGCCAGTGCACTAAACTTTGTCAATGACAAAAACTGGTTACACTTATTCCACATATAAATGTATTCGGCATATAAAATGTGACCAGTAGTTTTAATTAGGTCCGTATGAAATTTTGATGTAAAGATATTTATAAGAAAAATTATCAAACTGTTACTCCTCAGCAACATTCAGAATCCCACTAATAGCCATCAAGTGGTACATACAGGTATATAAAGGCATGTAAACCAAGGATGTAGTGGGCTGTAACTGTGAAATATTGCTGCATGTTTCTGCCTCACAGATTTTAGATCAGCCCTTGCTGTCTAGAAGCACTGTTGAATAATATGCTACCACAAAGTACTAAGGACTGAATTCTTATTCTACAAATTTGTCCTGTATGGTAAATAATACATCATCTCATCTCTCCCCTCTCCTTCTCTCTTTAATCTTTTAGATATTATTCTATCTCTGCTTGCATATATATATATATATATATATATCCAGAATCATAAACTAATTGAGGATGCTATCACTATAACATGCAACGAATAAAAAATTTGCTATGACTTCCAGGATCTATGAACACAATAGTTCCTCTGGCACAGCTAGTTTCTTCAGCTGCAGATAATACTAACAATAATAATGATAATCATCCTAGAAGCTCAGCTGGGTTTTCTATGGATATAGGAGACGTACCCAGCTCCCATAACACCACTGGCTTCTTAAACACCCTTCTTGCCATACTTCTCAACTCCAGTTTGAAGAAGCCCCCCTCCTGCTCTCCCTGGCTAACCCTGCAGTGGTGACAGTACAATCAGAGTTAGGGATTAGCATCATTTCTGCTACAACTCTGCCCAAAGCCCAAGTGCCCTTTCTCTGCTGTAAACATTTTTTAGATAGGGAGTCAGGCCAGAGATCTGAAAATATCCTTGGGGAATACTAGCATGTATCATCTTGTCCACAGTAAAGTGAGAAGGTTATTCAGCTGTTATTGTAGTCCTGAATCTGCTAAACTGCTCTTGGCATATGGAAACACATTAAGCTCATTCAGTCTGAAAGATTTCATGGATAATGGAGAGATCAACTCAATTTTTAAAAGGGGGAACTCTAACCATATTTGAAATTGATAAATGAACATACCTAAAGAGCAATCACTGGCTAGAAACATACTGGGTTTTCTCCCTCACAGACCAGGGATTTTGAGTTTTGAAAATGCATAATTTAAAAGAATCTTGGTGTAAAAATATTTTCATGTCTAGCTTAAACTATTTATCAGGAATGTCACAAGCTCTGGTCATGAGGAGCCAATGTGAGTATAAAGCTGGTGAATCCTGCACTCTTTTTTTTTTCCTCTTGAGCATAGAGCCCCAAAGGAAAAATGTAAAAAAAAATTTCTAGGTTTCAGGGTGTCATTTTAAACTTACTGTAACCTTAGCAAACAGAGCTCTACTATGAGGAGAGAAAATTTTCACACCCCAGATGAGAGGAGCATAGCAGAAATGTGAGGTCATGGAGATGTTGCCATTCACATCCTCTCCAGTGACTTCTGACAAACTTGTTCACAAAGTTTAGAATTCATACACTTTTTCATATGATGTTAGACAGGTTTCAGCCTCTTGCCTGATTCTGTAAATCAACTTGATTTGAGAAGCCTTATGTACATACAATTAAAGCTGGCCCAATGGAGCTGCTGCTTTTCCATACTATGTCTACGCAAATCCAAGATTCACCTAATCATTGTTGTAATCTATAAATTGGATGATATTGCTCTGTATTTGGGCACTCCTAATTTTTTACTTTCAGGATGAAGTTATACAAAAGTGTCTCTAATATCAAGCTCTATTTTTCTTGTCAATAACTGAAAAAATCCTTAGGATTTCAAAATCTGTGGACTGGGATTTTAAAAAGGTTGCAAAGACAACTTTTCTTGCTGTGCAGAAAACAAACCAGCAAAGCATATAATCTTGCAGGTCAGAGGAAAACATATTCTTTATCTGGACATTGATATTGATTAACTCTGTAACGGTCATAAAGCATTTCAGAAAACCACATAAAAAAGAAATATCATTCATACACCTTGTGTGACATTTATATTCACAAGCAGAAGTACTATGTACATACTTAAACAATCTATATCAAGACTGAAAAAAACCCAAACCAGCCACAAATTTTATTGTGTGAGACTTTGTTTGTTTCCTGTCAATGGCTGGATGCTACAAAATCAACAAAAATTTGTACCAAGGGATTGGAGTTTCTACTTTTGTGTCACACACTCATGGCATATAACTTGGTTTAACATTACACTCTAAATTTCACCCTGGTTAAACCTGGATTGTGCAAAAGTAACATATTGGTTTCCTCTAAGTGAAAAGGTCACTAGACTACAGAGGTGTGCTTTTTTTCTCCTTAAAAACAGTGTCATAGTCTTCTTTCTAATGAAAACACTTTGAAAGGAAAAAAAAAAAAACCCAAAGTAACTCAAAAAGCAAGATGTATGACATCTTTTAGAGATGATAAGACACAATTTTGTCATGTTTATAAAACCAAGCAACACAAATAAAGAACTTTCTTTTTTTATTTTTCCTGTTTCCACCAAGCTTTGTGTTACACAAGCAAGGCAAAACTTCATACCTCCAGTTGTTCCTGGCAATTTTGCTTAACTTTTTAAAATCCTTACTTGTTTTCTCTGTGGATACTCTGTCAGTGCATGCGTTCATGTAAGGTTATCTGTTTCAACATGCTAAAAACAAATTTATAACACACTAAGCCTGCACTGTGAAGCTTCTGACATTATCCACAGCAACGCTATCGTTGAACTGCAGCAAAAGCCTTGTCAAAAAGTCATTAAAAGCACTGTCTGTGCACTACAAATAACACTGAAGAACTCCTGATCTAGTTTCAGCACAAACATGTTCTTCTAGCCTCTTAAATTGTCACTTGACAACTAATCATATTCTGACCTGAGGACTACATTTAATTAGAGGACAGAGACACAAGAGCATTTGCAATATATGCATCTAGGCATTATGTCAGTAGCCATTTTTCCTACATTGTAGTGTTCACAATCCTGACAATATCACTTCCTAATGTGCTAATTAGAGCAGGATGACTAAAAAAAATTATTTGCCTCATCTGGCGTACAAAATAATTTATGAAACTCATCAAATAATCGATATATTTTGGAAAATTAAACTACAAAAATGAAGCTGTATGTAAAGCAAGAAACAATGGAAGTTATGTAAAACAATTTATTTAAAAGTATAAATGCAGTGAAAATTATCCAGCTAGATAGTCTGGTTTCTACCTCTTGCACATTTCTTAATTTTGAAAAATCAGAAATTATTGTAAAGCATTTGAGGGAAACAAATGTTTCTGTTTCTTCTGGGGTTTACATTAACTGAATCAATACTCTATGGAAACAAAAGATTTATTTATATCAGCTAAGAATATGTTCCATAAGATAAAAATTTGCATCTAGGAATTTGTCTAGCATGATAAATTATCTGACAACCATTCAGCATTTCTAGCTTTCTAAACTGAATTATAGATGAATATATATGTAGTATAGAGTCAGCAGAGCAGTTCAGAGTTCCTGAAATATTATGAAATATCAGATTTTATTTCCTATCTATCATCCTGATTCAATGGCTATTTAATTCTAATACGGTTCAATGTATCTCCATATTAAGTACCAGCCCTGCTAGAGTTACTCAGAAGTCACAGGGAATCTGCTCTAATGAACAGCCATCTTCAAGGATCCTTCTGAAAAGAGTCCCTATGCTTTATATTTTAAATTCTACTGTTATAAGTAGCAATGGGTTCCATGCTCAGCTAAATAAGTATACTGTGACAAATGTAAGGCAGCTCACTGATCCAAACAGGAAAAGCTAAAACCTAACTTGGTACTCTACATGGATATCTAATAACAGCCTTTATTTTTTTAGGAAACTGACTTCTAGGATATAAATATCAGTGAGGGAGGGAGAAAAAGATTTCTGGCAAAAAGAGCAGCATGGTCACAGTTCTGGCTAAGAAGCAAGGTACGGTTGCTTTCATATTCCAAAGGCAGCTACTGAAGTAATGAGATCATTGCCCTGGCTTTAATTCATCTTTGTTAGGGGCTCATATTTTCTGCTCTCGGTTCCAGGCAGGCTCCTTTTGGGGGTGGTGCTGTTTGGAGTGTGAGGATGAGGAGATGCAGAGTGCCTGGTCACTGCACAGCAGGGACAGGGCACAGAGCAGTGGCTGCTCCTGGCTCACCATTGCCTCTCTGGCCACTCGGACCCAGAGTGGGCTCCTAAACCAGAGCTCTTGGCTGACAACCTCCCTCAAAATGTGTAGCAGAAATAAGTCTGTTGCTCACCAGAGAGAGGCTTTACTTAGCTTACTTCATAATCCCCTGATTTTATTTCTGATAAGGCCTTAATTGTTGGCAGGTTTATTAACCTTAATCCGCTTGATTTACCTCCAGTGCAAAAGCCATGGGCTCCTTGAATGGCAATTTGCAACATTTTAGTTCAACTGGTAGCAGTTCCAGAAAGAAATCTGCCCTCTTTTTACTGCTTGCATAAATATGGACTTCAAGGAGACAGCTCTGAGATTTGTATTTAATTTCTTCACAAACTAAAACTTGCTGTTTTTAGGGACTGCCTGTTGAAGAAAAAACTCTTCCACTCATCTTTTTATTTTCAAAAAGGCAAAACTTTTTTTTTCTTTTTGCATAAAGGAATTTCAAAGGTGTACTTCAAAAATGCTTGATTCAAATAAATCCCCTTAGAAAGATAAAATGCAGACCCTTCTGGGTTGTTCCAAGATTGAAAAGAATCTCAGCATCCATTTTTAAATCTTCCCATCATCAATCATCTTCTCAATGCGGGCAGAGCATAAAGAAATACCCAAACCAATAAAAAAACCCCAAACAGATGTGCATGACAAACTTTAACTAAAGTTTTTGAAAACAAAATTTTCTACTTGAAATTTATGCTCATAACTTAAACTATGACAGTTAAAGTACCCTTAGAGATTTGCTTCCAAAATCACAAGACAGAAGACAACAAACCAGCAAGAATTATGCTAATCAAATGAAGAGGATATTTAATAGTAAAAAATGCAAAAGGAATTAAGCAGATGCAGGAAGGTTGGGTATTATGATGTTTCTGTTGAACTGGTATCACACAGCTCTGTCTATCATAAAATATAAGAGATACAGAAGACCAAGGAAATCAAGATTCACCCGCATGCACTACTGATGACTATTGATGAGCACTAAGAAGAAAGAAAAATTGAAATACATTTGATGAGTTTCTAGTTCTATGTATTTATGTACTTTATGGAAAATTAGGAACCAGAAAGTTCTGCCAAAGGGGCAAAGGAGGAAATGATGAGGAAACATCTAATGGCATGCAGGTAAAACTTCCTTTTAGTAAAATACTTTAATAATGAGGGAATTGCTTGGACAAAGAAATGAAGAAATTAACCAGGATCTTATACTGAGGAAACATACATTGAATTCTTAAATTTTGATGCTGTGGTTCAAATGTGTCTGCTCCATTATCTGGGTCTCAAAACCAAAAATACAAACTAATTTCTATTGAAAATAGAAACTATGCCCCCAGTTTTCCAAACAACAAAGAGCTGTGTGGTAAAGAAAATTACTGATAAAATAAAATAAAAAAACACTTCAGGCATGTTCAAGAAGCCAGTCACAAACTCCAGAGCTGGGGGTCTCAACTCCAGTATTTTACATCTCATAGTGTCTTCATGTCCGAATTCAAAACCACTTTGAAGTAAAGACAGTTTCTTCGAAGTTAGGAAATATTTCGATTTTAATCCACCTACTGTCTATACACACAGCTTTTATTTTACACTGAAATACTATATTTTCTTGTCACTGGAAATGATGGATAGCCTGAGCTTAAGTCAGGAATATCTAGTTGCACAAATTCTGAGATGGTCTTATCCAATGACTTGAAAATATGATTTCACATATGAAGATGAAATCTGTTGGAAACCCAAACCTGAAGTTTCTGTACAGAACAGGAAAAGCTCTGTAATACTGCCCATCTGAAATTGTCAAAATAACATGACTTAATCTGAATGGCATAGGTAAATTTTTTTTCTCCCTCAAAACATAGAAAATAGGTAAGATTTAGGCAACCTTGTAGTTTGAGATAAAGTAGACAGAGATAAAGTTGCAGAAAGCAACTGGAGTTATAATGATGGGTTTGGGGGTTTTTTTGGTTTTTTGTTTTGTTTTGGCAGGGGTGTGTTTTTCTTTTTTGGTTTTTTTTTGGTTTTTTTTTGTGTATGATGCCCAAAGCAACATATCATAAAGAGCCAGGAGGTAGAATGGCAATTTTAAGGAGATGAAAACAACTCCTGGTAAGCCAGATTTGTCTCAGGGCTCCATTCTCTGCCCAAGTGAATAGCAAAAGAAGGTAGAGACCTGAGTTCTCTGAATGCTCCTCTGTAGACACATGGAAGAGTGGCCAAGGATCACAGAAGTGCACTCAGGTATTTGCCATTTTCTCTCATTAATTGTGAGTTCTAGCACAGGGTTTCTGATGAAAAATAAACGGACACAGAATATTTGTAGAATTTGGGGGGAAGCTTTGCTAGAGCAGATTTGAACATTACTGGTTGTGATAAAAGAAAACAGAGAGAGGTTCCTGTTACGGTTTCACTCCCTCAGGACAAAGAGAAGTTACAATTTTCAAAATGACGTAGAAAAACCTGTGCCAAAGAAATAAAGAGAGTAACCAAAAGTTTTTCAGATGACATTTCAAATAAAACCTGACTAGATGACAAAACCTGGAATAATAATTACAGGGATTACAGCTGGAGACAGGACATGGAGGGATGTTTACCTCAAGGAGGACATTCCTTTTTGCAACAAATTACACAGAAACAATGAAAACTACAAGAATGATCTAAGCTAGGTAGAAAGAAAAAATCTCAGGCTGCTGCTTCCTCCTCCTCCAGATTTTCTGAATGAAGGTATGGAAAGGACAGCAATAATATTCTCCTTACTCTGTTTATTTGCATATGAACCACCTCAGTCTGCAGCAGCAGATTCCACAAGTGCTCTGGAAAACCTGCCCAAGCCTTTCGTCCAGAGCCTGCTCATCAGCAAAAACACCTGCATTGAATACATGTACCTTTATTCAACACATATCTTAAACTCCAGTTCTCTGTGAGCTTCTGCTGATCGTATCCAAACTAACATTGCTCAAGCTTTAGCCTGTCAAAGGCACTTGAATTCTTCCCCTATGGCACAAACTAGGATAACACAGTGGTGATATATTTGCAATCAGAGCCAGCCCTTAACCAGACTTCAGCCACTTGTTTCACAGCATGTAACACAGTTGAATCATTGCATAACATTTCTGAAATTTTCATTTTCTATTTATTCAAGCATGCTTGCTTGAATTTCACCAAACAAATTGCCTGCGGGAGATACTTTAGGAAAGCTTAGTCTGAGCAGTTAAGCCTTAGATATGTAAATGCAATTAAAAACAGGAGGAGAGAATATCTCTATTAGTGGCCTTGCAGAGAAGATTCCAGGAACTGTGAAATTTGTTTGTACTGCAACAGACTGATTTTAAAATCACAGACTCATGTGGAATGGCTGATGCAGAGGGCACGTCTGGAGATCAGCTATAGCAGGTTACTGAGGGCTGTGTCCAGTTGCGTTTTGAATGACCCCAAGGATGGACACTCCAACAGTTTAACTCTTGCCCTGTCCCTGGGGCACCAGTGAGAGGAGTCTGAGTCCCTCTTCTCTATTCCCTGCCATCAGGTACACTGCTTACACAGGAACATCACAGACACCGTGACACGATAAGAGGCAGCAGAAGACTCACTTTGGATCAAGAGAATTAGGTATTACAGAAAAGAAATATCCGTGAGGATGGAAGACACTGGAACCAGTGTCCGGATCAGCTGTGGAGTCTCCATTCACAGTGAACATGGCCTTAGCAACCTGGCCTTGCTTTGAGCAGGGGTTGGGCCAGATGAACTAGAGATCCTGTCCCTCCTCATTTTTTCTGTGATTCTCAATCCATTTTAAGAACAGAAAGTATATGTTTTGTTAAGGAACTGTGAAGACAGTGGGACCATTCACGAGACACTCTGGCAGCCACACTCCCAGTGTCACAGACTGTCACTGCTGGGACTGTCACCCCTCCACAGGGGTGGCTCCAGTGACCTGGCAGGTCCCTGCTGGACTCCCTGCACACCCACTCACAGTCAGACCAGGTTTCCTCACCAGCTCCATCCCAGGATTTCCATAGCAGAGTCTCAGATGTCTGGTTTTGAGGAACCCCTGGGCTTTTATCCCCTCACAGTCCAAGAGCACCAAAGTCTCGCTGTTCCTCCTGAGCCATCGAGCCATGGGCTCCTGCTGTGCCTCTCAGTGTCCCTCCCCTGGCTGTGCCACAGGTCCCTGTGCCCTTTGTTGAGCAAAGGGTGGCAGTTCAGGGCCTCTTGTCTCAGGCTCCCATCCGGAGCTGAACCTGTAGCTCCATCCGCAGCTGCACCCTGAGATCCCTGCACTGAATGTGTTCCTCATCAACTTTAGAGCACACACCAGAAAATGCCAAGTGGGCAAGAATAAATGACATTTGTTTCCTAACATTTCATTTAAGCACCTGAATTAGCCTATTCTGCTGCTACTGGGTTATCATGTTAAGATTTAGATTGCACTGTTTTGTCAAAATGTTCTATTGTCCAGGCGTCCTGCATTGTAGATGTGGGGACTACCTTAAAGCCACATGAACTTATAGTTTAGCTGGTGTTCTCTTCTTAGTTTTTCCTTTTTTTTTTAATTCTGTTTTTTCTCCCACTTTGTTTTAAACTAATGATGGCTATGCTGTTGATGATAAGTTGCTGATGGTACCTTCATTTCCCAGGTGGTCATTTCAGCCAAGCAAAGAATTTTAACTGGGTTAATTTATCACGATAACAATCCCTCATCCTGTGTTCCTCATTGTGAGTGACTGGGCTCCTTTTCTGAAGTTGTTTTTCAGGCTCAAAGTAGATAATTATTCCAGTGAATCAGAATTGTCTTTATTTTGATGTTTTGACAAGCTATTTTAATATTACTGTCATACATGTCTTATGCAATTACAAGATCTTTTCAAAACAAGGATATTTATTTACTGATTATTTCATTCTTGAGTGTCATTATCTATTTCTGCAAGTTATTATGTATGTTTCTGTTACTTATGGGCTTCAAAATATCTGGGGGCGGGGGAAATTTTTTTGTGTAAATAATATTGTGCTTTTATTCCAACTCATTATACACAATGATACCATATTTTGTTGCCGAGCTCAAGGCAAATTTCCAAGAATGGCTCATTGACTAAAATCTGACAGCAAAGAGACCCAGTCAACAAATTGGAACATGAGATACTAACTCCTGGGTCCTGAAGGAAAAAAATGTTATAACTAATTGTGAAAAGCAGAACTCTGTGCTGTGTACAGTTACAAATCAACACAGATCATCACTGTATCTGAATTCTCATCATTCTTTTAGCTACTTGTGGCATTCACTCTACTGAGCTCTGGATAGGAGGAAATGCACCAAGCTCTGCAATTCCATGAAGAACAGGAAAGAAATGACAGCTGTGATGGAAATCTTTGCTCCTGCCTCTCAACTCTGCAAACATTGCTGCCACTAACTAGGAAGCCACTAATTCCAGCCACTAACCAGGACTAACAGTTGTTTTACACAAGCCCACTATCCTGACTCTGCCTGTGATGCAGAAACAGGACAGAATCATCCCTGTGATTGATTCTGGCTCTCTAGAATGCCCACAAAAGCAGACCATGGAGCAGCTAGTATGGCTGACTAGTGTAAAAAAAATGAAGAAGGAGTTAGAGATCCACTGCATACCCTCCTATTTGCCTGCCTAAATTAACTGAGTCAGCATTAACTCTTTAATCTTTACTACACATTTTTGTCTGTTTTTTTATAAGCAAGCAAGTTACATGTATCTCCACTGCAATTTGAAATCACCTGTATGTCTGATTCAGTCATATTTCAGAGAGGAATAGGAATTTCAGGAGATAGCCCTTAAAATAAGCAGCTGGTTAGAGGCAGTATCAAAGAAAGTCAAGGAAACCTCAGCCCTCACATATTCTGCTTTCTTTGTAAAACAAGTTTTCAAATTCCTCAAAAAAAAAAAAAAAAAGAAAGCATGGCAGTACCCATGGGGTAATATTCATAATTCATAATGAGCTAAGAATACTGAATGCTATTAGTGACCTCTAATACTCATCACTCATGATGAGAAGCCTGTGTCTAAGAGTTTTATCTGTCTTTTGAAGCCATTCCATGTACCCTTTGGAAAGATTTTTGTCTGGAGTACTAGATTTTGACTAATGTGAATAAGGGATAGGGAACAAGTTTAATATCTAAGAAGAACTTCATGTTCAGAATAGAACATGCTCAAGCTTATTCTCCTATTGAAATTCCCCAGAATTTGCATGTGAATGGGAGAGAAGATATGACTTAGGTGAATAATTTGTATGATAAATAAAAACATGCATTTTATAACATTGTCTTTGAGGATCGTGAAGCAATTTAAACGCATCTTGAGAAAACCTATTGCTATACAAAAAAGAACTAGAAATTAATGTTGACCCACTGACATCCCGCTGTTCTCTTTTAGCCTCTTGATCTCATTTTTATGCAAAGCATAATTATATTATTTAGTGTACTTCAGTGTTTGGTCCTTAAAATTATATAAGGCCCTACTCAGCTTAGTAATAGTAAGTCTGGGCTGTATAAATTAAAAATTAAGTAATTCTGATCTGATTGAAGACCAGCAGGCTTCAGTGGGATTTGCTAAGCTGGGAATTTGTACTAGAAGAAGCTGATCAGAGACGGATGTGGGTGAGCCCCCAGGTAAATACTGAATGTGATGGCAGGAAAACCTGGTAGAATAAATTCAGAAACAATCAAACAGCTATTTTGAAGCAAACAGGATAGAGAGTGCTAGGAGCACATGTATATCTACCAGAGATGGAGGGGAAGTGATGGTGAATGCAATTAACCCACCTGAAAAAAGGGATGTTCTGAAAAAAGCCAAGGCTCACTTCCTCAGCTCTGTGTGTGTAAGAATCAAACTGGTTGCAGCTGTACCAGAAAAAAATGCAACAAGAAAAAACTAATGCAAATGTCTAAAAACTGTTTGTAAGCCTGAGCCTGAGAACCATACTTGAAGTATCATTATGAATTTGTAACTTTATTATGAAAAGAAGAATGAGAAAATTAGATTACTCTTTTAAAATATATTGAAGTGCAAGGAATTACATCTCACACATTCTGAGAGACACTCTTTGGTTACCTCATTTATTCATTCTTGCTAGTTCACGATATCCCCCTTCCTGCCTGGCTATCTGGGGACCTGTTCAGGTTTCACATTGAAGGATCAATTCACACAGCAATGAAATACCACTGCCTCCTGGGGGGAGGACGACATCTGTTAAATAGCACCCAGCAACACTACACAACAGTTTATAGCATCAAATGCAGAACAATTATGAATTTAATTAGAATCAGAGTGGGATTTTAATGAGAAAAAATGCAATTATGCATGATGAAAATATAGGGCTAAGCTCCTTTATACTCACCCTGAGTTCCCTTACTACATCAGTATTTTCAAGGATTTTACTACCAGCAAGGGGGTATAACCTGCCCCATAGCAGTTAAGGACCCAACCTCTAATTTACCAGAAAACTGTGTTCTCTTTGTGCTACCAGCATGCTACAGAGTTAACAAGCCTCACACTCAGACACCATAAGCTGAGCAGATCTTTCACTATTTTTTCCCTGTTAGTACTGCAAATACCTATTCCTCACAGACTTAGTTGAATGGGCTACATCTCATCAGCAAAATGGCACATGCATTTGGACATAAAATGATAAATGGTGTTGGCCTGGAAACTAGCTAATACTCTGAAACACCATAGATCAGCCAGATCTCTGAGTGCCTGTGACACAGGCCTACAGGAGGGAGAGGTTTAATGCCTGCACACAAAATAATAATAATAACTAGCTGGAGGAGAGGGAAATAAATTAATTTTATTTTCTCCTATAGTGCTGTAGGTGATTGCCAGCATAACTGCTTGTGAATAACTGTGAATCACTGTAACATTATGACAATTGGTTTTAAAGTTGACAACAGAGAAATTATGGTATTGCCATATTGATAAATATTACTTTGTCTAATTGCAAGTTGGCATTAAAATCTAATTGGAAACAGTTTGAACCAAGTTATAAGATGGATTTTTATGTGTGGCTGAGAAACTTTTTTATCAAGCATTGTACAAGCACATAAAAGGGAAAAGGTCTATCTTAATTTAGGGGCATAGAAAATCTCTGTCCTACAAGATGTTAAGTCTTGGGTAACCTGAGTTACGTTTCTCCTTCAGAAATGCACCTTCAATGCATTGGACCTACTTGTTACAATAAAACTCCCAGTATGAGGAGCAGTAGGAGGAAAATAAAATATATGAAACTTGGATAAACTCTGGAAGACTATTAAAAAAAAAAAAATAGAAGGGCCAAAGCTAAGTAACAAGGCTAGAAAAACTGCATTGCACTATAGTGGCCATTTTGTCTCTTTCATGTGTTTTTGAGTCACAAGCTTAGAATAACCAATATTTCCATGAAGAAAAAAAAAGTAAGGCTGTAAGGCTCTGAAATAGTATTTTGGTATACACTTCCCAAAAGCTGAAAGGCAACTGCCTAACCATTCCCTCCAGCTACAGGAATGATTGGCAATTACAAAAGAGGTATGATGATTACTACTCTTCCTCCTCCTTGGAAAAAAGATAGACCAGCCAAAGGGCAACAGCATTTTTAAACCCTGTGCCACACTTTCCCCTCATCCCCATGATTTTATCTGTAGTACTCAAACACTCCGATGTAACTTTAATATATCATTTTATGGGAGTGGAAATGGCTAGATGCACTTCAATGCACACTTGCTCAGAGTTGTCATGGATTCCATGTTAAACTTCATACTTGAAAAAAGTCAAAAACTGTAAAAAAATGAATACAGAAAACTGTTTATCACTGTAATATTTGCCCGTCAGTGGGCAAAAGTTAAATTTGCATAATGATATCCACAACTTTCTCTATGATATTAAGCTTTTCCATTTTTTTTGGTCAGGATATAGGAAGATTTGCTGGAATAATATTTGCTTGTTTTTCTTAAATTTATTTTGGTTATGGTCAAGGAGTAAATTCAATATTATCACCCCCTCGTAAAGACCTGCTGTGATAGTTCATGCAAAAACGTTAAACAATAAAAAGAACAATAAAAAATGTCAAGTTTTTCAACAACAAGGCTGTTTTGATCCTTATTGTGATAACAAAAAACAAACAAATATAGATTGTCTTTCTACATTTCAACAAGCAGTAGTAGAATTATTTAATCATGTTACAGAAATCTGATCACACTTGACTGAGTCCTCTGCATCTAAGTAAAATTTTCTACCTAGTATAATATAAAAATAAATATGTGTCCAAGCAATCTGATGATAGGATATGTATGCTTTATGAAAAAGGAAATAAAATTTGCAAGGCAGTCTTTTTTTGTTCTTAGGTAAAGCTGGACCCTACAGTGGTGTTGCTGCTTTTCTGGTGTACCTGCCAACCTAAGTTTTGTTTCCTTCTGACGTTTCCCAAAATAGTATCTCTTAGAGCAAACTGATCTAGCTTCCTCTCCTTTACCTAAGAGATATAAAATACTCATCCTGTCTTACAGAGAAGCTAGGAATGCCATGACCCAATTCAGCACAAGCAAAACTATAATATATCCATTTCTGATGTTGAATAATACAGACTTTCCCTATCTGCTGTGGTTTTTCTTACTCATAAAGATACAAATAGATTCTTACTGAGTTAATAGGACTTTTTCTAGATCACTAAATGTGACATGGCAAGAAGAAATCCAGAAACCTACATGCTCTTTTTCTGAAGGGGGATAAAACTCAACCACGTTCTAAAGTAGCACCAAGTAGCTTCTGGAAAAAGATGAATTAATGTTAGAGCAGTCTGGCAGTCTGCAGAGATTAAGTGTCTGTATTAACTGTTAACTAATCCACATGGCTTCAATATTTGTCCTGCCAATGTGTAAGCTGGGATGGATAAAATAAGATCATTCACCTCATTCAAACCACTCCTTACTTTATATAAGCAAAATATTAATTTTGATTTTCTGGAAGATACCCTGCATAATTTCTTCTTCCTTCCCAAGAGGGCCAGGAGCAGCACCTCCACAATGCCCTTACCAAAATTTCACCTCCTGAGATTTTCAGGGCAGTTTTACAGAAGCAGTAAATTCAGCAAACAGTGCTGTCTGATGAACCTTATGTGCATACAAGCTTTCAGGCCTTCAAGGTTCACTCCTCACTGGTCTCAAAGGATCCTTGCCTGGAGAGAGCACATGCAGGGCAGTCAGCCTTAAAAACTAAGGGAGAGCAGGGGAGAATTATCCACAATACTGACAAAATACTCCTTGGGATAGGCTAGGGAAGTAATCAGCACATATTGACAGTGAGATAAGGATGAAGAAAAGGAGGGGTAAAATGTCTTTAGAGAAGAGAACAACTACAGCGATTCCAAATGTGCAAAGCACTCCTTTTGGTGATAAGGAAAAAAGTGATAAAAGAAACTGTATGCTATATGTTGGCAAGCTCCCTAAAGTCACTAGCTCCTGAACATTGAATTACTATGCTTATTCCTAGTGCCAGATAGCACTCATCTGAAAAGAAAGACTATGGAAAAACAAAAGGAAAGAATTTTGGCACTAAGACACTCTCCAAATGTGAGAATTGCAGCTAAGAAAATGAAGCACTTGTATTAAGGTCTTTCATTAAAGCCTCTCTCGTTGCTTTTGAATGTGAAGTGAAATCAAAGTCAGAAGATTTGTTATGGGTCAGCAAGAAGGAAGGAAAGGAGGTGGGAGTAGGGCTTTGTGCCAAGAACATCTTTAAATGCATGATCCTCTTTCTAAGAACATGGGTTATTAACAAAAGGGAAAGAAAGGCATGGCTTAAACAACACAATGATTTTAGAGGAAATCCTACAAACACAGATAATTATATACTTGATTTAGTTCTCAAAGCTGCAATTTTAGTAGTTTTATTATTCTAAAGTACAACACATCATCAGATACTTTCCACAGTATAGTCATTTAATGTCTCCAAATTATAGTCTGCAAGCCAGAACTGGGGATTTGGTCTAAGTAACAGAGTGGTAACTGCAGGAAATGTTGTGATGGATGTCAAGTGTTACAAGGTTCACTTTGCTGAACTAGAGAGCAACAAGAGAGATGTCGTTACAGTTCTAAAAGTTTAATCTGTCCACCTCCTACTGTTTGGATGTGAACAACCTTTTGAATTTTATGATAATAATAGGACTGACTTTTTTTTTTCTCCCTTTCTCACCTCCTCTCTCTTTTTTTCTTTAACAAAGCCATGGTCCCAGCTGGGTGGCAGGTTATTTTCTTAGAAATGGAGTTGACCAAAGACTCAGTAAAGACCTGCTGGAATGCTTTAATCAGTTGAGCTTGGGTCTCCAGTTAGAGAGGAGGGAATATTTCTAGTTTTTCTTATAGTTCAGAGTCCTTTATTAGGGATTTCTCACTATGTCATGCAAGTCTTAAAGTTATTATTTGTCTGCAGGCTGAATAAAGCACACATCTCAGTCTCTCTAAATAATGCACAACCCATGTGTTGTCAACCCTGAAATGTCACCATGTCTGTAAGAGACACGGGGTTACTTGACAGAGAACAAGCTGCCTTTAAAGACGGCAGAGGACAGAGACAGGAGCTACTGCACGCTCATCCAGGATGCAACAAGACCTTCAGAGAAAAGGTAATGAACCAACAAGGTTTCTCTCACACAAGAGAAATCTCTCACACAGAAATAATAAATGAACACAAGCTCATAAGAAGAAAGTTTCTCTCAAAAATATACGTGGCTTCTGATGACAAAAACAATGTAGGGAGGAGAAGTTTGCTCTTGCCAGAAGCAGGAGGCTGCAATACCTGATCAGGTATTTCTGCAAACCCACAAAGATCTAAGTATGTTTCCCTTCTTCCTCTTTCATAAAAACTGGCCACAATTTTAAAAGGTTTCTAACTCAAATGCAGAAACAGAACTCTTCCACATCCACCCCAAAACCCCCACCAAATTGTTGAATCCTGCAAAGTGGCAGTTAAACAAAGATGTTGAATGAGAAACCTGGAAAGGAAAGATGAAGAAAACTGCCCTGGAAATAGAAAGAATCCCAGTTCCTCTATACTAAGTAGAGACAAACAGCTTGAGTACCTTCTGCTCACTGCAGTAGGAATGTCACACCAAGCACTAATGACTGCTCTGCACTACAAGAGAATCTCTCTGGGATGTGGCATTTCAAGTGTCAACTACAGCACTGCAGACATTCAAGCTCTGCCCTCAAAATATAAAATTGCTGGTACAAGCATTGTATTTGAAACGTTCCCTGTGAAGAAAAATGAAAGGCAACCATTTACATCTGCGGCTTTTCACCTGTTAATATCCCATCATGTAATTTGCTTTCTCATCATTGGCCTGCGCTGAAGCCACCAGGAGCTTGTGGATGAGATCATGCTGGAGCAGACACACTGCAAAAGGGCCCCAGCCTGTGGAAGACCCATCCAAGATTGCAGGAAGAAAGAGAAATGAGGATTGGGCAGAGAGAATTCACTGCGCACCTCCTGGACTGCTTGTAGGCTCAGTGGAGGGACTGAGAGTAATCCCTCTCTAACAAGGTTATGAAATAATGAAGTAGATACCAGAAAGGAAGAAGGAAAGGAGTTTGGAGTGATTTGGAAGTTGTAAACATGGGAGAAAACGTGTTTCAGTGTTCGTCTCCTTTGTTTCCCAGTACTGGAAAAGGTAATTAAATATTTATGCTAATTGGCAAAACCAATTAAATGACATTGCCCAAGTCAAGTCAGTTTTGGCTGCTGCAGTACTTTGTAGGTGATTTCCTAGTCTGTATTTTGACCCACGAGTTTTCCTGCTCCCATGCATATTATTTTCTCCCCTGTCCTACTGGGAGGCAAAGTGAGTGATGGGTTGCATGGATGCTTATTTACTAGCTGGGGCAAATCCACCCTGGATATCAGCCATGGACCTGTGCTGTGGCCCAAAATAACAGCTGGCTGGCTCATCCTTTAGTTAAAATGCCTCCATCACTCTTGTAAGGATGCACCATGAACTGCTCCAGCCACTTGCCCTTACAGGATGAGAAAGCAGTAACATATTTAACAGTAAGGGAAGTTTTCACAAGCAAGTCTTTACTGTATTAATTCAGTACCATTAATTTCAACAATCCTCTTATACTACTCAAAATCAAAATCCCAGCTAACTTATTTTATCCTTTTGCTGTAATTTCAAGAGATTTTGTTTGAATAATATGGTTTTTTCACTCCAGTCAAGCGTTTCATTTGGTTTTATCCTGCTGAAAAGCTGAACTCCTGTGTTTCTGACAACTCCTGGCATTCTCCTGGCAAAAAAAAAATCTTCAACTCTTCCTCTTGTGTTGCTGGGCAGAAGCTCTGGGAAAACACACTCATTCATTTTTTAAAAGCCGTACTTTGTTCAGCAAAAACAAGAGGAATGACAACAGCCATTTTGAGAATACCTGCCACATTCTGAAGGATCAAGTTTTGCAGAAAAATATTATGATTATTTAAATGTTTTCTGGAACTTCTAACCTTATTACAGACAACAAACTTATACACTAGTCACACTGAAATTTTGCTGTATTGAATTTCTAGTATTTTGATTATAGCACATGATCACACTGTAGAGGCTCTAGAAATAATATTTTTTTACATTCTTATTTGGTGTTTTATCACAAGTTCTGCTCTTATGACACTAAATAATCTTAGCATGTACAGTTTTTTTCACATAAAATGGAGCCAGTTTCACTGGGTTTGGAGACACCAATAATTCAATAAAAAGACATGATGCTTCTTCACCACCCCAACCCCAACCCCCCAGTGCTCAGAACAAAGGAGTTAAATGATGACCCAAGTAGGGGCCTGTAGGGTGCTGAAATACCCTTTTTAAAAATCAGCATTTTGTGTTCCATTGAGTGATGGAAGCATTTGTCTCAACCAAACTACATCCCACAAACCAAGCCTTTTATTTGCCATTTTTTAAATTTGAGAAAGCAGAGACACAGATACCTATCCCTCAACACTCAGCCTGCTATGCTCCACATAGCATAACTGAATGAAAATTTCAAGAATAAAGGAAAAAGGGCAGGGCTGGCTCAGACCGATTACATTGCACTGCTAGAGGAGAATTCCCAGATTTGCAGATGACTGTGTGGGAAGCTGCTTTTAAAACCAGTTCAACACTGCCCAAGTTCACAAGAAGTAAACTTCTTTCTTTTGCAGCTTAGCACAGTTAAGTGTTTGTCATAACATATCTGGGTGACATCTGAATTGTTCAGCCTAAAACTGAAAAATCTACATCCCAACCCTAATCTCACGGACTGTGAGGACTAAGAACTCAATCTGCTTGACACAGCAGGGAAAAAAAAAATCATCAAAACAGCTCAGATTACGGTTTATCAAATTTTCTAAACTAAGAAACTGCATTTGAACTGTATTACTAATCACATACTTTTTTTTAAACTTGAAATCCTGAAGGCACTGGAGGCAGTGATATGTGGAGTTTTAAAATCTTCTCAGAGATTGTCTGATGGGGGAAGCAACACTCAGAAAATCAAGGAATTTTAGCTTAAATTATGCAACAGTAATTGTACTCTAACTGAACTGAGCTATCAAACCTTCATTTTTACATAAAACTTTCATGTTACTAAGTTCAGTGTTTTTTATTTTCAAGGATAACATTTTACAAAAATACATGAACTTAGAACAAAAATCATACTTTGAAAAGTTTTCTCTTTATTTTATTCAAAAGTGAAAGGAAATTCTACTGAGATTCCACAGATATTTGTCGTGGATGCAGATATATGCTCCACTTTCCATTACAATTGACACATTTCTGGATATTCCTAGGTCACAAGCACTCTGGATAACTGAAAGCAACAAGGTGGAATTCAACAACAGCAAATGCATGAAGTACTGTTCTTAGGAAAGACAAAGTTAAATTCACAAGTGCAAAGGACTAAAATGGGAACAGGGAGCCTTTTTGCAGAAAAAAATCTGCAAAAATGGCAGATCCATTGGGAGCCCTCAATGCAATGTTTGGGGAGGAGGGGGGAGCAGTTCTTCTGTTAGGTCATAGTGATAGGAATGGTTTGGGGAACATGCTGAGGTGGTGATTCCATTGGTGAGACCTCAGCAAGGGAATTCTGATGAGATTCTAGCATTCCCTCAGGAAAGCTGGAAAAAGTCAGTGCAGTGAACAGCAACAAGAATGATAAATTGTTTAGAAAACATGAGGCATAAAAAGGATGAAAGATTGAGGCTGTTTAGTCTACAAAACAGTATATTTATTATAGAAGAAAAGCAAAACAGTTCTGAAACAACTAAAATTATTTACCATATGGACAAGGAGAAAGTTAGGAAGCAATTGGCTTGATCTGCACATAAGGAAGAGAACTCTCTCCTTAGCTGTAAAAGATAGCTATGTGCAGGAAAGGGTTGTCAGGAAAGGGTTTTGAGAATCTTTCAAGAGTTTAGGACCAAAAGTCAGTGTTGATATCAAGATACAAGTTATCAGCATTTTCACTGACTGGCCTCCTCCACTAAATTGCTGCACTCTGAATATCTAGCACTGCTTCCCCTTAGTTCTCTAACTAATAGCCGTGTGTTTTGCACTGGTCTCACTCACTTTTTTGTTGAGTAGGTGAAAAACACGATGATCTGATTACCAGGAAGGAGTATTCCTGAGTGCTGGCTTCCAAGCCTGCATTGTGTTTGGAGAGGATGGAGATGCTGCTTCGGAACCCAGCCCTGAGCTTTGTTACACAGCACAAAGGCAAAGCTATTCCATGCTCCTGCTTCCAGCTGCAAGCAAGACCCAAATTCAGCCCTCTCAACACCAAGTAATTGGCTGTGAATTCATGTGAGGAAGTGGCTTGCTCACAAGGGTCTGATTCTGGCAAAACCACCTTCCTGCTTCTCCAGATTTATTTTTTTAATTTCAATTTTTTTTTTCCTGGGGGAAATTCATTAAAAAACACTGAATTATGTAAAGGCCTCCTGGAAATGTTTAACTACAAATCATAAAACCCAAAATAGAAAAAAAAATGGGAAAAAAGCCCCTCCAACAAAATACAAAGCACGTGCTGGGATTCAGGTGTGATTTTCTTTCTTTATAAACATAACAATGTTGTTGGCACGTGTGTGCACAAATCATAGGTAAATTGCTGTTAATAATGAAATGCTCTGCAAAAGTACAATGGTTCCAGTAAATGTCAGAACACATCTGCTCTAATTAAAAATTAACCGTATCATTAAAGTTATATTACTAGTTAATTTCTGAAAATGTGTAATTATTAGAGAGTTATCCCTCCAGCTTCCAGGGAAGAATTAGAAATATTGCACTTTGGTGTTTAAATATCCCTCTGCCAAGCACTTTGAAGTTTTAAGAGGCATATATTTTAAGGTATTTGGGAGATAAAAGGGCTTTGATCATTACACTAGAAAGTCAATGAACCTTGTGCCATGGCAGATTTTACCCACTCTTTGGAAGTGTCTTGAAACAGATTCTTTTTTCTCCCACTTTCTGTGGGAGCTGAGATTAAGGGAAAGATGCCACATGTGACAGCAACAAATTTGGCCCAGAGCCTCTCTCAAGGAGAGCCTTGTCTTTGGCTTCATCCTACTCCACATCGTGTGTCAGCTCTGGCACCAGATCCGTGTGACAAGCAACTTTTAAATTAGAAATTATGAACGCAGCCAGACTAACCTGAATTACCTGATCTTAAATGCTTTCAGATTTAAGTTACATGAGGTTTCAGTTTGTTATGACTCCTATAGTTGAATTTGAGTGATTCTCAAACCTGCAAGGGCCAAAGCCAGAAGCATTAGAGGCAAGAACTTATGGGTGTCTCTGTGAGCTTTGCTGTATCATTTCCCATAAACATTCCTCAAATAACTCTCCAATCCACAATATGGGTTTTTTTTTTCCAAAAGACTTGCATATCAGCAGATGCAATATGATGTTTGTATAGAGTCAGAGCAACCTTAATCCAAATCAATCAAGCCCTTTTACAGCCCGCCAGGTATTATAATAAAATTTTACTTGGCTATCTGTACAAATACATTCAAGCCCTTAATTGCCTAATTTAATGCACATAGTAAACAGACATTACTTGCAACTGACAGCACCAGGTAGACTGAACATTTCTCATTCAAACCAGACATACAGCATGAAACTGAAATACAGAAATAAACATAAGAGCAGAGATAGTGCAGAGGAAAAATGCATCTTAATTATGGGGTGTCCACTTTCTTTAACGGATTGTCTTCCCAATTCACCCCACCTTAATCGACTTGCCAGCTTGCTTGGGAAACAAACCAGCAGCTGCACATGCAGAGCTCTGCTTATCAGCATACAGGTGTTCTTGTGTGCATGTCGTGGTTATCCTGAGGTTCACTCTGGTGTCAGGGTTTGCACTGGAGGAATATAAAAAAATCCTCATTGCCCAGAAAGAAAATATCCTGTCTGCTGTCAAGAATGAGTGCAGCCCCAGGTCAAAGGAACAGAGGTTGTTTTGGACAGCATCCAATCCAGGTTTGCAGCTGGTACTGTACTGGCTGGGATGTTGCATTTTGAGGTACACTGGAAACAGAAAGTCAGGTCCTGTGGTTGTGTATAAAGGAGAAGGTATCAGCCCTTCTGAGCATCACCAAAATGTGTAGGGAGACTGAGACATGCATGTTAATATGGGGGATCAGTAAAAGCACAAGGAAACCATGGGTAAGACAACAGGGATAACCCCTAGCAAAGCAAAGAGCAGTAACTATTTACTATAAAGGCTGTAGAAACAGATCCTACCTGGAAAGAGAAAGAAACTGCCATGACCTGAAAGATTTTTAAATACTCAGAACCTAACTTAGTCCCACCCACAGAAATAGCTCAGGAAATGTTTAAATTCAAGGATGGCAGTTGGACTGCTGCCAAAAACCTCATACACCTGTTAGAGAGGGAAAAAACCTGTTGGTTAACTTGAGAGAGTAAACCTAGATTTACATGAGCTCTCCTAGAGAATGAGATTACCTCAAAATTAGAGACTTAAACAGGTCATCCTCCGAGATATAGTTGGAAAACAAACTTTCATTTGGTCTTGTTAAAAGTGAATAGCATGTTTTGCCAGAGTTCCTATGAAGATGTTTTGGTTTAGGATACATTAGAGGTGGTTTAATGAAATTTACTCTCCTTTATTTTTTCTAGTTAGGTTTTGAAAAACACAGCTAGCTTTCTTTACAGCAAATGAAATTAGTAGTACTTGAAGAACAAAAAAAATCAATTCATTTTCAAAAATAATTACAATAAAATAAAAAGTTCTTAGTAAAAAATCAATGACCAAATATTCTTTGAAGCATTACATGCAGCTAAATTAATAGATTTCTAACGCATAAAATTAAAGCTTCATAATCTGGGAGTCATTCACATGTTCAACAGACTTTTCTAATTTAATGGAGATAAATCTGAGTTTAGAAGAAAAAGTCTCTTATATTTTCAAGTTCATAATCAATAAAACTTCTGTTAGAAGTTACTCTGATACTTGAGTTCACCTTTTAAGAACTTAACTAAGCACTCTGCAGGGGGAAGTGAGAATCATGGGCACTTTCTGGACAATCTTGCATAGAAACACAGGTGACATGGGGAGTGAGTTAAAAAGCTTTACTAAAGATCCCCTTGGAGGACTCAGGTTTGCCACATGGCATAAGCTGACGGTGTAAAATGGGCATAGCAAACAGAACTATGCTGGGAGAACAATGCCCCTTCATGAAGTAACATGCTTGTAAAACTGCAAAAAAGGAGCAGGCATTGATTTCAGCTGAAGGGTGAAGGGAATGTAAAGGGAAAAGAAGGGCAGAGCAACAATTTTGAATGGGTTTTTCAACTATTCTGGAGACTAACACAGAAAAAAAATCGAAACAGCTTGATTGGTACAAATCTGATATCCTGCAGAAATGTAATCCTTTATCTAGAGGAGGATTTCTGCTCTAAAATCAGAGTATTTAAGTTTGTACAGTAGAGTAGAGAATGAGGTCAGCTTGGCATGTTCAGTAGCAATGTGTCATGCAGGCAGACTGCAGTTTGCAGAAAGCTATTCTGAACCCACTTTCCTTTAAAACTCAACTTTAATCCCCTTGTTTCTAAGACAAGACCCAAACTGCCTTATTTCACTTCTAATCCAAACCCCCAGAGCTGCTCAGCCAATATAAAGAGTGCTAGGAAAAAGGCTACTTTGCATTCAGGTTTTCCTGCCTACCTGCCAACACGGTTATAAAACATTGACATGCACACACACACATGTGCAGATTCTCACTGTTTATACACAGGCATATGGGCTCTGTGTCTGTGCAGCTGTGCACACACACACATCTCTCAGGAATACTCTATGTGCTTAACAATGCCTGTGCAGTTTGGCTTTTTAGTTCCTCAGCTACCCTGAAAGGTCTTTTCTTCCTTATTTAAATTTTTACTCGAATGTAAGGCTACTATAAAAAGTGAAGTGTTACCATGAAGTGATCATTTGGGAATTTTTCTCTGTCTTTTCATGACATTTTTCTTAGTACTATTTGATTAACTTGCAATTTTATTTGACCTGAAATTAAATATTTGCCTAACTCTGAAAAAAAAAATCTTATTTTATAATTGAAATCCATTACATATTCTGTACATTTTCTTCACAAGTGCAGTGACTTGCTGGAAATCACTTGCCTAAAAGGGATCCTATATCCAGCAAAAACTAGAACACACATGATAATCTGTCATGGTTGATAGCTAAAGGTTGGGTTCTAGAGGTTAAATATTGCTTGGCATGCTCTTGGTAGGTAGGAAGAAGCAAAAAGAAGCAGGAAAATATTCTCTTCTATTTGTTCAGTTCATACAGTATTGCAAATCCAGACTGGAAACTATGGAGAGAAGGATAGTTTTTCCTCATATATGATTCAATTGTAAGCAATATAAAGGAAATAGAGCAAGTTACTTTGAGGGGGTTTTTTTGTTTTTTCTTTGGGGTAACGGAGCAAAATGCTTTTTGAACAGAATCAGTGTGTTAATGATGGCTTCCACCCTTTCATAGCTAAGCCCACAGATCCTTCCCTCTCATGTGCTGGGATAAACATAAGAGAAAATGTAAGTACCTTTCTAGTTAAAGCCACTCTGTCCTCTGTAAATATAAATTTCTTTTAGCAAAGGCTTCTTTCAGTAATATAAATAATGATAAAAATAATGGAGTTGCCAATGTTGACTTCGTTCAATATCTGGGACAAGTATCCCCTTAGGTAAAGCCGGTAAGCCTTCTGAAGTCAGCTATTACATTATTAATCCTATCACTCCTGAAATGCTTTATTTCATTTATTACCTGTGTCAGCATGCAGCCCACCTTCACACCTCAAACTGGTGATCCAGCATCAGGCATTTCCTAATGGTGTTTAAGTGCAAGGGATTTAGTTTGCTTTACTTAGCCTGTCAGAGTCTTCTACACAATTTCCTATCCTCAGCTGCTGAAAACCCTTCCATATGGCTTGGAGAATAAACTGTTATCTTTGTACTTCCCAATATGCCACTTGAGAATATCTTGGTTTAAAGTTGTAGCTTCTGAAGAAGTTTTTTTGGTTTTTTTTTAAAGAATGCTGACTTTATACAAAAGCTTTTTTTTTCTGGGGCAGCATCCCCCCTTGCCATGATGAGGATATAGCACCAAACTGAGACTGAATATGGCCTGAGAAGGAGTGATTTATTTCCAAATTTTCTGTCAAGTTTCTCTGATACAGACCTAGAGACATTTCTAAATCTTCAAGGAAACAGGTGCTTTGCATTGCGCATGAGTTTGGGTAGGGCTCTGGGGCTCCTTCTAGCTAGTAATTAACAGGAACAAATCCATTCCTTTAGGGGAAGATTAACAGGTGAGCCACTCTATGGAGCATCTGCTCCCAGTCTCAGGAGAGAAAAAAGGCTGAGGGAATTGAGTTTGCTCATCCTGGAAAAGAGAAGGCTTAGGAATGAACTAAATGTGGCCTTCCAGCATCTGAAGGGAACCCACAAGAAAGATGGAGAGAGACTATTTACAAGAGCAGGGAGTGAAAGGACAAGGGAGAATGGCTTCAAAATGACAGAGTAGGTTTAGATTAGAGATTGAGAAAAAATACTGTGAAAGTGGTGAGGCCCTGGCACAGGTTGCCCAAACAAATTGTGGATGCCCCATCCCTAGAAGTGTTCAAGCCAGGCTAGATGGGTTTCTGAGCACCCTGGTTTAGTGGCCTGTAGAAGGGGGGTTGGAATGAGATGATCTTTAGGGTCCCTTCCAACCCAAACCATTCTGTGATTCTGTGAAACATTGCTTGATTCCCCTCTATGCAGCTCTCTTCCTGACAGAAAGGACAAGTGTTTCTGACCAGCAAGGTTATCTCCTTCCTTGTGATAAGATTGATGGATCACCACCCAACCGTTATGTTGAGGTTTATTACTTTTTATTACAGAGTTATTATTCCAGGGAATCACTGTGAGCAGAAGCCACCATGACTGCATCTGCTCTCTTCCTTTGTTCTGCTTAACTCCAGGCTCACCACATGACATATTTTAGAAACTGTACTTCAATAGGAATCACAAATGGGTGGCAAATGACAGTAATTATTTTGTGGTAATCATTAAATTCTTTGCCATAAAGGAAGTGGTGAGACAATGAGATGTGTTCAAAGAAAGTATGTGTATGCACAATCCTGTGAAACTTGTGGAAAGGAATGTTCAGCCAAAAAACAGTGTTTGGTTTAATAAACTCATGTATGATTTGCAGGCAGAACTTTTGCTCCCTAAATGTGCAAGAACAGAATGCCTACAGACTTTATCTGACTTCAAAAAATGAAAGGTTTAAGACAAAGCCAGCAGGGACTGTGCTTATCATGGTATTTTTTTTTTGCAAAAAGTTACTAGCCCTAACATGCCTCCTGTGCACTTTTAAAGCAGAGGATAAATTTGGTTAAAATGAGACTTCCTCAAATCTGTTACAGTGGCAAAAACACTGAAATTAAAGTGGGCTGGCAACTATTTCATTCAGCACTCAATGTGGAATACTTTATTATGATTCCAATTATGTTTCAAGGTTTAAAAGTCTGTTAAAATATGTTAATTGAGACATTCAGGATGACAAAAGTTTCAGTTGTGAAATCTCCTTTTTCTTTGAAAACTACTTAGAGTAAAGCAATATTTGGTTTCTCCTGATGTGGCTTTAGATAGTTTATATCAAATGCTAAATTAAACGTCAATAATCCTTAAGGAGCCTATCTTAGTCACACTTTTTTAATCAAGGTTTCCAATGTGATCTTAAGGTCCATTTGTTCCCAGAATATAATGAGAATTGTACAAATCTCATGCATTGCCAGGCAGAGTTCAACACAGGGGTTTCATTTATGCTTATTTAAGCTACATTTTAAATCTTTCATGTGAAACTTTTGATTCCAACAAAAGCTATAAAAGAAAGCCAATGGGGTTTTTAGTTATAGCTTTTAGAAAAACAAAGAAAACCTCATGGAAAACACCTCACATGCCAAAAAAATATCATCAGTTTGTATTTAAAAATATCTTCTACAAAAATGACAGAAAGGCAAATGTAGATTTTATTGTGTAAAATGTAAATCAGTTAATGATCAATATTTGAAGCAGAATATCCCTATTGGATGATGATTCATTAGTGTTATCTCAGAGAAGTGGGTTGTTGATAATTTGATACCTCACATCCACTATCCTAATCATTATTGTCAGAAAGTCTATCAAAGAGCATAGGTCATGGATCTAAAATTAAGTATGCCACTGGTTAAGATTTGAGCAAAGGAAAAGGACAGCCATTCCTATAGATTAAGGATTGCACTAATATACATTGTATCAATTAATTTTGCAAAATTATTACTTGATAAAATAAAGCTACAGTCTCCAGTGAAACATTTCTCATTTAACATGACCTGGACAGAGAATTTGGAATATTAAAACCCCCACAACTCTTTTTTTTTTATCATGCTGTACATGGACCTGCCTTCAAAACATATTTCTAATACAGATTATGCTGGAGTACTCAAAAAAGTAATAAGATACACTGCTGGGATTTTTTTTCTCTTTTTCTCTTGAAGCATTCTAGTTTTTGGACAACTCCACTCACTTTTTCTCAGTATTCTGCTATGTGAGAAGTTGAGAGCCCTGATCCCCATGCCCATACACCTCGTTCAGTCTAACACACACTTTACATAAACTAGGTTTAAGGCAAAACTAAAAAGAAAGTATTACCATTTTCTTTGAAACAAAATAAGACATAGAAACAATACAAGCATGATGTCTTTTGATGTCTATTAAGACTGAGATGGTGAAGAAAAGAAACTCATGCTTAATTCCAGTCTAAAACAGAGATCACCCTTCTCATTTTTATATTTCAGCCATTAACCTATATCACTTAAAAAGCCCCTTAGGCTGGGACTCAGGTTCATAGCATATGAGTTTGAACTCACAGAGGACAACATTTTCTACCAGTGCTACTATGACAGCTTTTTTACTGGAATTGCCCATGGATTCATTTTGACTCTGAGCCTCCTCTCATCTCTCCTCTCCACTGTTCCCCCATTTCCTGATTTTTTACATTCAGAAAGAGATCTGAGCCCTCTTCTCATTCACCAGTGGCTGGCTCTTTTGGAAAAGCCTGAATGACGCCTGTCCAGAGAGAAGAAGGAACTGGACACTAAGCCAGGCTTGGCCAGAGAGTGACCAGTGTGCCTGCTCCTTCTGAGGCTGAAGAGGTGCCATGGCACTAACCTGGCATTTTCACATGACAGCCCTGAGCTTCTATAAAAGCATTTACAGATTACAGATGTCACACAGGCTCATGGCTGGCATTAAAGACAGCAGCTGCTGTCTGAGAGCAGGCATGAACTAATGCAGTCTTTGAAGGGAGCTGTGACAAGTTTCAACCAGAGAAGAGGCTTAACCACAAAAATTCAAATAAAATCTAGGGTATTGCAGCATACAACACTGTCAAAGTGTGTCATAGCTGTCTGGTTTTCTGTTTGGTGAGAGGAAATAGCCCAAAGGCCTGCCAAAAACCAGCAGCAAATGTGATGGGAGTTGTGGGTACAGGAGCAGAAGAAGCACAGGGAGATTTAAGCACATGCTGAAGAAAGAGCTGGATAAGTTGAAGTAATGGGAAAACCAGCATTTTCCTTTTTAGTACCAGCAATGAAATGAAGTCTAGGTGACATCTTAGGGACTGACACAACACGTCCAGCTTGTGTGACTCTGTACTGGAGTCAGCAGATGACACTGTTGGGCAACTGTTGTTGTCACCATTTGGCCAACGAGCTACAGGCTGTGACATCAGGAAATTTCCATCTGAGCCCCACAAAGTCAGTTTGCAGAGGTCTGGGTGCTACCAGGTGGTGGTGGCAGGAGCTGAGCTCTACAGACACTGTGGGTCTGGGGGTGTTACAAACCCACAGAGCAGAGTGTGCAGCTGAAGCTGGACCTAAGTGCACAAATCATGCAACCTTGAACAGTTTTTTCCCCAACTAATGTGATTTAGAAGCACTTCAGAAACTAAGCTATGGTCTCCTGTTTCCTCCTACAAAGGTTTATGTTCTTCAGAAGGATGGTTGCCTCCAGCACAGACTCAGGAATGCCAATTGTTATTAAAGGCTTGGAAAAAACAATATATCTAATGGCTTATTCAGGTTGACAAGTATTATCCTACCTTGGGAATGTCTATGAGCCTAATAGGTGTAGTTTTCCATTTGGATTTTCTTGCTGCACCATTTGATATTATCTTTCTTTTTGAAGGGTTTTGAGACCTATGTTCAAGATACGCACTTGGTAATCTTGTCTTGAAATCATAATAAAATGTCACACTAATTTATTCACTGGGAATATTTTGCCTGCTTCTTGTATTAATTCCCCTCAAAGCTAATTTAGATGCTTGCTGTCTGTTTATTCCACATCTGTCTGTATGAATAACTGTGCAAGTGTCTGAACAAATTAAGACATTTTACAGCATTTAAACATCCCAAAGAACTTACAATCTCTGTGAAAGTGGAGAGGTTGTATTATAATTTATGGACATTTTCCCATTGATCTCTGAATTGTTTTGGCAGCTACTGCCTAAAAGCAGCAGCTACCTGGCAAGGACAGAATATCTGCCAGGCCATGAAGGGTGCCTGCATTCACTGGAGAGATAAATGGGTACTCTGAAATAGAGTTAAGCCCAGAGAAGGAAGCTCATCCTCAGACAGACCTGCCAAGCCTGTTTCATTATAGCTTATAGCTTTCATTGTGGCTTAGTGAATCCTGTTAAGCATTCTGTCAAAGTAAACTTACTTTTCCAGACAAGTAGCTCTGCAAAGCCCTAAGGTGCCACTGCTAATACCTGAACTTGTTTACTGTGGGATTTTAAACCGTAAAGCATACAGGTACTAAACAGGTAATAAAAAGTCCAAGATTTCTTAAAATGCATTTTCTAATCCTAAACATCTAGGAAGGTTTTTAATTGTTACATTTTCTGTCCAGCTGTAATGAAAAGACAAATTATTTCTAAAAGTCTGTCATTTTTAAAGAAGCATTTTTTTCCATGTACTTTGAGGGCAGAAAAGTATAGGTCTTTCAAGTTCCTATGGATGTGATAACGTTCCTGTCTAGAATATTAATTCATACTCATCACTGGGGACACATATCATGGAAGGCCTTTCTGCAACTGAAGCTGCAACTTTTTTTAATGTCTAGAACACATTATTATGGTGCTTAAGCTTCTTTGAGAAGAAAAACCAAAAATCAAAATAAGAAGACTTAATAATTAAAGATAAAATTTTGAATTTTGTGTGCCTGCTTATTTAAAATATTCCTTTAGGTTCTTACCTAGTCACTTAAAGTATGTTCTATTAGTTAACTAACTCCTGTTCAAGACAGAAGATTTAATCAATCTTATAGCATAATTAGGAAAAAAGTAATCAGTTGAAATAAAGACGCTTAAAACTTAAAGGAATTTTAAGAAATATTTTCTTACAGAGAAAGGAGAAAAATGAATACAGAAACCATGACTATTTAAAGTTGTGTATTATAGCTTTTCTTTTTTTAAAATTGTTAAAATTTGGTGTTAAATAAGGAAACTTTCCAACTCAATTACACTTCTGCTGAGAACTGACTGAAGAACATTCAATTATGGTTCAACAAAAGACAGCATAACACCTGCAAACCTTCAAGATGGCTTGTATCATACTGGATAGATTTATTTAGTCCTACTTGGAACTAAGGAAGCAGGTTTTCCATTGTTCTTTGCTAATCATATCATAATGATTTATAACCAAGTGAAAATAAGACCAGAGGTTCTACATAGGGGTCTTTGCTACTGTGCAAATTTACAGTTGTATTTTCCCAATCACAGTTAACCAAGCTTTAAATATAATGTAATGCACTGAGAGCAGCTGCTTTGAGAGCCTCCTTCCCACACTCATGTATTTACAATCCACATGCTTAAGTGGATTTCACATAACAACTGTATTAATGGACTTAGTTACTAAACATTTGTGGATCATGTAACTGTTATGTCATTATAAGCTAAATGAAGCTTAGTTGTAAGCCTCAGATCTTTAATCCAAGATGAACTCTTCCAGCTCCACAGAGGTGTTATTTGCATTATTTTCCATTTGGATCAGCCTGCGATCTGACTACAGAGTTAACAAGCCTTTGCCCTTAATTATTCTCCCTCCTCACTTCCAGGAGATTTTAGATGCTTTTTTCAGTCACCATGACAGTGAAAATTTTGTTTCTTATTGCACATTCACCAGCAATATCCACTAAAAGGCAGGCCCAATATTGCCTTTTCCCTAACACAGGTTTGCAACAGTAACGTGGCCTTTTGAACTGATGAAGAGGCAGAGAAGGAACTAGTTGACCTAAGAGGTCTCTTTCACCTCTAATTTCTATAGGGAAAAAAGTACGAAAAGTTCACTGACCTAATTTGCAATGTTTGCTGTCAAATAATGATCCTGTTATGAGGTTATTGAAGAAAATACGGAGATGCATTGCAATTCTGCTTAGAAAATTACGCAATAAGCTCTTTGCATTTGTAAGTTCTACAGAACTGTGCACTGTGTGGAAGAATTTGTATTTAAACAGTTCATTCAAGAAGGCTCTATGAACACACTGAATGCTTTGAAAGCCATTACAAAAATCACTATCATTATGTACCATGTAGTAACCTCAGACCTACCAAAAACAAGCACATGCTTTTCCCAAAGTGATCATAAACAAAAGCATAGAATACCACTGAGGCTTATTTTAGTCAATATTTTGGGTATTAAAAAAACCAAGAACCCTGTATAGATCAAACAATGGTACTAAAAAAAAATAAAAAAGCAATCACTGAATTGAATCCCATGAGAGGAAATTGGGCCAAAATTGATCTGGATAGCCAAATTTGTTATTACATGAAGTGGATGTACAATGAAATGTGATTAGAGCAAGTGTGCCATCATTCCCTTTTGCAAGATTGAGCACAGAACAGCACAGCCTTGATGAAAGGAATCGATAGCACTGAAAGCAAAATTGGAGGGCTGTCAAATCATCTTAATTTCTATTTTCTGAATGAGTGCAGTGAGATTGCTTGATGCACATGCTAATAACCAAATTAGTGCACTTTTGACTCAGTACAGAGTCAAGCCTCTACAAAACTTAAATAATATTGCTAAAAGGAAGAAAAAGATGCTCAAACCCACGAGAAGCAGAGATACCACAAAATACATATTGCACTTTGAAATTTTAATTAGCAGAGCTGCATTTCTCTCAATTCCGTAGACATTAGGATATGTAAACTGCAACTTCACGTATGTTAATAGCCATGGTGACTAGCAATCTTTCTTCTCCCATGACTGGAAAGATAATCTATTCAACAGGCACACACACACATATATGCACAACACACATAGCAGGAATAGACCTGTGATGCTCTTTGAAATCCATCACTCAGAAGTGCACAGTACAGAATTTCCTTGAGATATTTCTCATGGAATTTCCTCAGAAAGGTTTGAGGGTGTTTTCAAGGTCAGCTGAAGCCATCCTAAAACTGAATTGTCTTGAGATCCTGCCTCCCCACATCCCTCTCACACTTCCTCTCAGCCTCCTTCATGCACAGCAAGGCAGCTGTTGATGGAGCCAGGACGTGTGGGGGCAAGGAGGCAAGGTGACAAGGTAGTAAAGGTTGTGTGGCCATGTGTCACCCACCACACCTAGGGAAAAAATCAAGACACTCCTAAATCTTCAGATTCTTCAGCAGCAACCTGAGTTCTGTTTTGATTCTATTTGTACTGCTTTTCACAGCTTTCTGGCACCTCCCCTAGCAGATGTTCCTCTTCATACCCTGTACATGCAGGACCCTCCTGAAGATCAGCCTGGGGAAGCTCAGAAGAACATAGTGTCTCAGCAGCTGTGGATTAATGATGTTCAAACTTCCCTCTGACCCTTTCAAAGGCATATTTGAAATTATGTTTCTCTTTCCAGCTTGGAGTAGTGCTATGTTTTCACAAGCACAAGCTTTGAGAAATATATTCTTTAAGTATAAAAAAAGAATCTGTGGTTGCAACACAGAGAAGAGGCAGGGAAAAGAAGCATCTTTCTTCTAAGGAAGAGCATCTCAGCAGGGAGTCACTGCATCTCTACTTGCCTTAAAACATGAACATCAGAACTGTCAACCAGCACTAACACTGCATTACCCCCTACCCTTAAACAAACAAATAAATCACACTGTTGCAAGGGCGCAGCTGTAAAGGCAGATTTTTAGGTACTTTGCTTATATAATTAGTAAAAAGGTTGCAGATAAACTAATGGTTGAGGACAATGACATAACACTAAACCCTAAATCAGGACTTGCAGGACAGGTAGATCCAGGAATATGACGGATTGAGCAACATCATGCTCTAGGCTTAAGCCAGTTCTTGAAGAATGTGAGGCTAAAAGTAATTATTACTCTATCATATATAACTAATAGAGAAAAAACTCATATTGCACTTAGTAAATAGGTTCAAAACAGGAGACATTTTATAATAGTCCATAAGATAGCAAAAGGACCTTTCATGTACAGTTGCAGAAGACAATAAGGACTCTTGATTATCCTTTTTGAAAAATTACTGGCGAATTATATTCCAATGTAGCATCTTTAACTGCATGTGTTTTGTATTTTTGCTATTTCTTTTACATTATTTTCTTTAATCTGAGCTTAGGGAAAACACACTGATGGACTTACACAATATCTCTTAATTAGGACATTGACTCTTGTAGAATTTTAAAAAAATCCTATCTCCTAATTCTGTCCATATGACAGAGGAAAAAGGTAAGAACACTAAGCATAGTAATACAGCACAGGTGGACAAGAGAAAGCTTTTCTCATGCTGAATCCAGTAAATGGACAGATTATATTGTAATTTATGGGACAATTTTTCTGCCCTGCAAACCTGGAAAGTTATAAAAAACATATGAAACATCTTCAGCTTTTAAAATTTGGATTTGGCCACGAGCGTGATGTCCTGGATGGCTATTGTGAGCCAGGCACTTGTTTTTAATCTGTGATTGCTCTGTAATAATAGATTGCTGAGAATGGATAATAACATGGAGCATTAGCTTAAAAGTCTGTCAGCTGTCTGAACATGGTGTTTGGATTCTTAGGCTGTCAGGAAGTAAAGCAATGTATTTATTATTTATTTTAAAATCAGACATGGAAGCAAGCAGCCTGATGTTTGTTGCGTTTAAAATACAGCAATGCACTTATGACCTGCTCAGCTGCCTCCACGTGGGTTTCTAGTGAGAATACCAACTTGTCAACTATCATGAGTTCAGGAGGCACTTTGTACTCATTTTCATACATACAGGAAAATCATCCTGTATAGCACTGAGCACCTGCATTCCCACTTGTACAATCCCTTTCATAATAATGTTATCAAATGGTGGTGATACACACAGAAACCTGCACCCAAACAAGTTCTGCATTTCACTTGCAGTTTGTACAGAAGCAGATATTTCCTTGTCTCATTGCTTGGTGCCAATTGCTTCTCCAAATACTAGGGGTGATGAGAGTCTGAGTGCAAGCTATTAATAACCATTGTTGGTGACATAGGATCTGTGAGAATATGGGAAGGTTCTAACCAGCTCCCAAACTACCATCAGTCTGGGGTTTCCCTGTCTTCTCATGGATGAAGCAATTTGATCCAGACCTTACACAGATTAACTAGGAAAACATTTTTTATACCACAGTGAGAAGAAAGCAAAACAAACCAAAGCCCAGCATAATTCTAAAAGTTCCTTGGGTAAAGATCTTTGGTAACAGAATTGTCCCAGAGCATCAGATCTTAAACCTGCTAGAAAGATCATGTGACAAGAAAATAGTACCTTTTCTGCTGGTTATATCAAATACACCTGGTGAGCTTTTTAAAATACAGAACTATGGACACTACTCTTATAGAAGAGCTGAGCTCCCTTTATCACAATTACAAGTGTAAGAGTTTATCATGATCACTAACTGACGTCTGTTAGGCTTCCGTGTCACTTCTTAAGATGACTTTTAATTTAATGCGTCTATTATCAGTAGAAGAACCTTTTTTACCATAAAGTTGTACAAGTATTTAGACATATAAGCAGATAACTTTTAACTACAATGATGTTCTTTTGCTCCCTTAAGTTCAGTTAGAAATTACTTTTGCCAGTATTGTCATTAATTGCATTAGACCCATGAAGTCATTCGGTGTCTTCATCAATTTAATTATAAAGTACTTCTCCAAACTCTAGTTTTAGAGCATTTCTCAATGAAATTGATGGGTGGAGCAATTTCTTTTGCACAAAGTCAGATTTTAAGCTTGCGGTCAAACCTTTTTACTGTGTCAAAGAGATCAGTGCTTGCATCTCTTGCAAGAGCCAAATGAAGGGCTGCCTTGTAGTAACCATGGATGGTGTAGAAGAGATGCACCCTAATTATATGGATGTTGGCTGCAGCAAACTGATACTGGTGTCTGCAGAAGGAAAAAAAGGAAAATCACTAAAGACTGAAAATCAACAGACACAGGTAACAGAGGTTGTAGAACTCCAATTCAGTGGTATTTGGCTGTTCTGCTGATAAGTTGGAAATTAAATACTATAAATTTTGCAAGCTCACTGTGTTCTCATCCACAGGCAAACCAAGCTACTCTGGGAAAGTAACTTCAGGTTGCAGTTTACACAGAGGATTGTTAGAGCCCTAAGGGAGCTTGAAGGGAATCTCACCGAAGCCCACAGTGGTTTGCAGCATGCTGTGTTCTATGATGGCAGAGGTGCACTTTTATCTCATGGCCTTGGGTTTGCAATGTCATACTTTTTCTGTGGTACATGGTGGTACAAACCATGTCTGTGCTTACATAGCTTCAGCAATGCCCACAGTGCTCTGATTTATCTTTTTTTCCTAAAAAGCTGGAGTGACTCAATCCAGTTTGAGTAGCTGTGGCAATAACCTTTTGTAATAATACGCCTGACTGAAGCAACAACCCCTCTCTGAGGATGGAAGAAATTGTTTCATCTGAGTTCTGATACCTAATCATTTCTTCTGCTGTACTTTCAAACTTACGCATGACAATGGACTATTCTAAAGCAGCTACCTTTTATTTAGTTAATTTGCAGGTTTTGTAGTCACTTAACCAGTTTTGCTATACAAACAAAACTGTGGACATTCAGCTACATTTTTCTTAGTCCCTCCCTCAAATTTCTGAGCTGGGAACAAGGTTGTGCCTTGCATATCAGTGTGGAGAACGATATCAAACTCATACTACTGTTCAGTTGTAGACTCTTTTCTACTCTTATAAAACTCATTAATTGTGGGAATAGAATTTGAAAAAAAATATTTATTCACGAAGTTACAGAACACACCTTAGGCTTACTCAAGGTTTAGAAAAACATTCAGAGAAGTCCAGGCTTAAAAGAAACACTGTCATTACCAGTCAAGTGCACACAGATAGGAAACAAGCACTCAGAGCATTTACTGACAGAGGAGCAGCAAGGGCAGAGAATGGCAGCAGCTACAGGCACAACAAAAACAATTCCTAGATCAGGATTTCTGATTCTCTCTGCAGAGCATCCAAGCAGCACTTTCAGTTATCCAGAGCCAATAATAGACCCTAGTGCACATTGTGTTTAAATAACTGGAGTTTGCAGTTCTAAGGGTCAAGCAAAAACTAAAGTCAGGACTCTGAATTTTAGAAAAGCAAACTTCAAGGAGTTAGATAGTAGGATCTCCTGAGAAACATCCTTCAGGGACAAGGGAGGAGAACAGAGCTGGCAAAACTTTAAGGCATTTTTCATAGAGTGCAAGAGCTCTTAATCCCCTGGTGTAGGAAATCAGGAAAGGAAGACGAGACTGCCATGGATGAGTCAAAACCTGCTGGTCAAACTAAAGGGCAAAAAGGAAGTGCACAGGCAGTGGAAGCAGGATCATAGCAAGAGTGTAGGGGTGCAGGCCACTTGTGTAAGGATGGGATCAGGGAAACCAAAGTATGGATGGAGATGAACTTGGCAAAAGATACAAAGAATAATAAAAAGGACTTCTATACATGTGTGAGCCAGAAAGGGAAGGTCAGAGAAGGTGCACTCCTTGGATGAGGACAGCTGGCAAACTGGTAAATACAGATGAGGAGAAGACTGAGTTACTCAATTACTTTTTTCCCCCTCAGTCTTAACACCCAACCTCTATTCAAAAAATACCATTCAGGGGAAGTCCCCATTGACCAGAAAAAGGAAAATATTGCACCCATTTTAAAAAAGGAAGATCCTGGGAACTGCTGATTTTTCAGCCTCACCTCTATGCCCAAGATCATGGAACAGATCTTATTAGAAGCTGTACTGAGGCTCATGGAGGACAAGGAGGTGATTCAAGACTGCCAGTACAGTTTTACCAAGGGTAAGTCCCACCTGACCAATCCAGTGGCCTTCTATGATGTCCACCTCAATGAACAGGGGAAGAGCTAGGGTTGTCATTTATCTGTACTTCTATAAAGCCTTTGACACAATCCTCCACAACACCTAAATTGGAGGGACATGGATTTGGTGGATGAACTGTTAAGTGGATGAGGAATTGGTTGGATGGTTGCATCAAGAGGGTAATGGTCATTGAATGCCTAAATGGAAATGGGTAACAAGTGATGACCCTCAGAGGTCCAAACTGGGACCAGTACTCTTTAATTTGTTTATCAGTGACATAGACAGTGGGATGAAGTGCCCTCAGCAAGCCTGCAGGTGCCATGGAGCTGAGCAGTGCAGTTGACACCACAGGGATGAGATGGAGAAGCTCTAGAGGTGGGCACTCATGGAACCTCATGGAATTCAACAAGGTCAGGTGCAACATGCTGCCCCTGGTACAGGGCAATCCTAAGCACAAACACAGTTTGGGCAGAGAATGGTTTGGGAGAAGCCCTGAGGAAAAAGACCTGGGGTGTTGGCTGACAAGAAGCTCAATATTACTCAGGAATGTGTGCTTGCATCCCAGAAAACCAACTGTGTCCTGGGATTCATCCAAAGAAGGGTGTCCAGCATGCTGTGGGAGGCTGCAATAAGCCAGAATACTGGTAGGAAACAAGTCATACAGGCTGCTTTTAAAGTTTTAATATTTCAATAGGATGAGTTGATAATCAAAACTCCAAAAATTGAGTATTTATGGAAAGAAAATACAAAAATGTAGATTTTTGAAAGATCTGTGGATTAGTTCATTGTCATTTCATTTCTTACTGTTTACATCTGCATCAAATCACACACACACAGAGAAAAAGCTTTAGGAAGTCACAGTTTTCTGTTCTCACTGAGTCTGTCCACCTATCTGTGCACTGAAACAAGTCTTTATTAACAAAATATAGGCTTACCCTGGTAAAATTTTTAATCTAAGTGATCCATGGAATTTTCAGCAAGAAGAGAAAAGATCTCAAATATATGTGCACATTTGGCATTCTTTCAGAGAGCGTTTTGGATTGCTTTCATTACCACACCTGTCTGATGTTTTGTGAAGCTTTGCTCCATCACTGGGTTTTAGTGTCACAGGGAGTTGATGTAGGTATTACAGTGACAATACCTAAAGTTAAATGATCACTTACATTGTCATTCTAAGAGACAGCAAATAAAATGGCTGGGTGGGGTTAAAAGGCCCAGATCCAAAATAAACAGAAACTATCCTGATTTTCTTTTGTACTCATTCTTCAGTAGCATGCTCCTGAAGTAATGTAACTCTTTAAATGAGACTGTTGGTAATGCATGCATCCATAATTACCATTATTCTCTGAGGTTACTTTGCTTCATCAGCAGGACACAGGGAACAGCCCAAACACTCTTCCTTGGTAATTTTTGTGAAATATTTGAATGATACAAAGTACACCAGCAAAAGAAAGCTAATTGGAAGCAACTGAAGAAATGGAATTGGCTTTCATATTCAAGATCTAACTTCATGAACTGAGAGTGCTAAAAATATCATGCTGTGGTTTTCAATTTTAGCAGGTATTTAAGGTAGATACTATAGAAATCTTGACAGGCATTGTAATTTCATTATCTACAGACTTGTGTGTGAGCCAGCTGCCTTGCTATTTAGGTTCAGCTTACATAACTGAGAAAGCAGCTATTCACCAATGATAATATTTATTTTCACTGTTCTTTTTCCTTGTATTTATCATCATAATATTGTTTTTCTTTCCTGCCTGCTCTTAACCTCAGTGGTTGCACTTGGGATTTAAAAGTAAGGGATGCATTAGGACAGAGATTGGGTTTATATGTAGTGAGTTTGGGTAATAATAAATTTTCCAGATTAATAATGCTGTGATGCAGCTTCAGTACATCTTTGATTTTTCTGTATTAGCCAAGTTAAACCAAGGTTAGACAATCTTAAGAAAAACAAGGGGTCTTTGTCTCCACTGGCACCCTCACCTAAAGTAGTTCATAACTTAATGCTACTGTTAATTGGTGAACATTCTAAAACATGTCAGGACAAGTTTAAATAGGAGGCATTAATTGGGATTTGTCCCATATGGGAGTCATCTTGGGCCTGCATAAACAGTGAGATGAATGAAAAGACTTCGCTCCCGTTCGAAACGTGACCTCTCCGGGCTTATTTGGGCTCCTGATATAACAGGCACTGAAATAGCTAATTAGCTTGGCACTGTTTCAGGCAGCTGGATTAGAGTCAGTGATAAAATGCAGCAGAAGGCACCTCTTGGCACAGGTCCCTGTAACTCATCCCGCCAGCCTGGAAATCCAGTGGAGCAGAGGGGTCCTCCAGGCTGGGGCTGGAGGCTCCTTCCGAGTCCAGAGAAACCAAGCCATTTGTCAAAGCCACATTAACTGTACACGCTTACACTGCAAGCACAGAGCAATATATCTGCTGTAAATCAGCCCCAGGACTGGGCCCAGCTACTGTAAGTTCCTCCCCTGTGAGCAAATACCCTGCTACTCTTTGTAGAAGAGAGGGTGTCACAAACTCAAAGCTCCGTTACAATCCATGGTACAGTGACCACTCATACCCTTTTAACAAGGAGCTCTCACCAGCTACGCCACTTTACACCAGGGAGCATGAATTTGGTTTCAACATGCTTTAAAGTACTTGGGAAATACACCTAACATTTTATGCTTCTTAGGTGATATGGGTTCCCAGCACGACAGGGAAATGTTTCAAAACAAGGGGAATACAATTATTGGGGAATACAGTTCTTGGGTAACACGCCAGGATGAGATGTCTCTACATCAGATAAGAATAAATAATAGCAATATTCAGAAAATTGTTTGGGGATTGAAAGAAAATTTTCAATGACCATCATCTCTGCTAACTTCACTGTTGTGTGCTACCTCACAGAACAAATTTGAGAGAGTATTTTTTTGGACAATGGCTTAAATTTAACTACAGCAAGCCATTCAGCTAAGCAGCAGTTACATGCAGTATCCTTCAGTGTTTTACAAGATTTATTAATTTAAAACTTATGAATGTAATTGGAGAAATATGATACTGTACCAACACAGTAAGAAGGAGCTTATTCAGTTATTCCATATGACAGAGTCTGCTCTGATATTCTCATGTTCATATATTCTAATAAAGCCTGAGTAGCCTTCTATTCCTGTTCTCTCTTTCATAGCCTTCCCACTCTACACCCTCCTTTGAAAAATGATATCAGTATGAGATAATATATTTGTATATTTTGTGCATACAAAGAGCAAGAACATTGAGGAACATATTCCTACGGCAAGGAACATGGGCTTTAACCTAACTTGGCTATTATGTAGTCCCTGAAATATGTGAAGAGATTTAAAACATTCATCTTGGAGTTCAGCTGTGGCAGGCTCACATCGTTTCCCATCCACATTACATTCCCTATGATGTGAAGGGATTCACTGAGCTTTCTTTTCTGCTCTCATTACAATCTTTGTCACTAAGAATGAAGTATCCAAATTTTAATGCCTCATATATTTTGTCAGCTGTAGTGGTGTGCTATACTACTCTGACCTTTTTGATTGGCTTGCCATTTCAGTTCTCCCTATTTACAGCTTCATTAACCTGTGGGGGAGAGGTGGACTGGCTACCAATCAAGGGACGCTCTATTGAAAAGGTCAGCATAGTCCAGCACATTTACAGTCCCTCCACAAACCAAGTTTGTGCACGTTGTAGATGTAGAGTTCCCCATTTGGGACAGCAAAGTTGCAGCAGTAGGAAAAAAATGAAGTGACATGAATTCAGCCCAAATCCCAGACATGAGGAAAATGAAAGGAGGCAGAAAAAAAGTCTCCAACTCAATTTCAGAGAAATACCACATTTGTTAACCCGCAGTTCTTAACAGAAAACATTTGATCTCGACTGGATGACACTACCCAGATAACTGAAATCTACAATTATTACTATTTTGAATTAGTTTTGAAGTCAACTCTAAGAAGCATTTGTCTGCTTAATATAATCCTGGGAAGCAAGAATGAAAACTGAGCAAGCTCTTCTGCACAGAGAGATTTTTAAACAGGAAATATCTGAAGTTTGCCAACATTCTTTGCTATAGACTTCACTAAACATCATCTTCCATATGAGAAAACATTAGTAATAGTTATGTAATTAGGGCCATTTTAAGATAAGTCAAAACTGGTTCATAAAACAAACTTCTATTTAGACCACAAAGAGATAGGACAAAACTTAGACTAAACACAGGGTTTGATAGCAGAGGGCACTGTGCTGTAGGAGGCTCTGCCTTTCAGATAAGAAGAAAAACTAAACTAATGATCACTTATGATCACTGAGGTTGTTTAGGCATGTTAATCTGACTGACCTGGCCAGGCTCCAGCTTCTGTAATTACAGGAGTCTCAGAATACCTAATTTTCCCTAAATGTAATTATTTTGTGGTGGCAGTGGGGCAGAGAGAGCAAGTCTCCTTTCCTAAGTACCTGAGCATTCTTACATGAAGCAGAACGGAATTTCTGTGGTGAAAACACAAGAAAATAATTTTACATGCAGAGGTTTGAACTGGTTATGAAATTACCTTGGAAATTAAGATACAGTGAAGGAATTTTAAAAAGCAAGATTTTCCCCACAACCATCACATGATGAAGAAATAGTGCCAGCTCTAACTAGTGTTTCATCTGTCTTTGTTGCAAGACACTACTTCTCTCCAGAATTAGAAACAAACTGATTCGTTAAAGAAATGGATGAATTAGGCATTAATTCAACTGATTTTGGTCCATAAGGATGCCACTGTGTAAGATTTTATTTCTTCTATCCATTTTAAACCTTCTACCACATCTTCAGCTTCACATCACATCAACTTCCCACAATCATTACCAGTACATATCCAGGGGCTGTTGTAATTTGCTTCTTCATCAGTTATTCTTTGTTTAAAGTAGCACTTAGGGAACAACTAATTACTTGTGCTGATGCTTCAGTTTCTAAGCAAGAGAAAATTTTAAGCTTAGAAAAAAAAAGCATAAACAAAATTTAGGTAGATAAAAAGTGTCAGAGTGGTAAATTACAAATGAAGCATGAATTAAGACAAACATTACATCATTAAAGGTTATACATGTACTGCAGTGCCCTTTGTAGCTACACTTGGAGCATGGACATGTGATCTCATGCACCTGAAGAAGCCAGAGAGAATTCAAACGCTTCTATTTCTCTTCCTGTTTAACACATTGAGAATATTTTGAATTTCACATTTTGAAACTGTTTAGTATCCTTCCACAGTACTGATTTTCTCTTTTTCTCAGTGACACCAGCCCACCCTTTCATAAGGTATTTTCACATTTTTTGACTGTAAAAGACCATGCATGCTGTGCCAGAAGCAGAGTACAAAGGACAGTGAGACTATCAATGCAAACTATAAATAAACAAAATCTTAGATTGCACTGACATATCTCTTATATACACACACAAAAACACCAGGATTTGAACAAAAATCTTGTCATTGCATGACTTCTCTTTGATGTGTTAGTCACACAAAATGGTTTTAAGCAGTGTTATGCTCAGTGGTCATTTTCACTTTATTTACCAAGAATTAAAACTGCAAAATTAATTAGATCCTATTGCTAATCAGAGGAATCTGCTCCAAAGAAATACTCTGACATATTGGTAACTTGGTAATGTGTTACATTTCTGTAGGCCAGTAATTTTTCTTGGCTTCATCTACATAAACATCTAATAGCAAAAAAGGAAAAAAAAAAGTAAATCAACACAGTTTTATTGAAGTCTGTGTTGATTTAAGCCATCTGAAGTTCTGGCTCAGTTCTGAGATTATTTGTTATTACAAGCAAAGCATACGTAAAATCGAGGATATTTTATCTTTAGAGGCTTGGCTGGAAATGTTGTTCTTGGGTGCATGAAGAAAACTGAAGACAAACATTTCGAACATGAAAAAAAAATTGCTTAGATTTAGTGACCTCTGAAGAAAAAAGCTGATTGATTTAGTCAACTTAATTCTACACCCATGGTTTTATTTGTGTGTTTGCTTATCACACATGCTCACTTGCATTATAAGAAAGACAAATCCTTGCTTAATTAATTTTTATAATGCATTAGCTAATGGTATAATAATTATGATTTTTGTAATTCCCTTGATCATTATCATCATTGAGTCCTAGAAATGTCTTGGATGGATGAGAAACTCCTGAACCTATCTAGCTGTCCAGACTCCAACTAGTAGTCAGTGGACTCACAGGATAAACCAAAAAAAACCTGAACAACCCAAACCAAGCAAACAGGATTTGCAATTGTTACTAAAGACAAAGAGTCAGAACATTTATTCTTATTTATGTATTGCCATTCAGGAGAAAAGGCAGATCACAGCCTATAGCCTGCTGGGGATAGTCCTCCAATCTGAGCTACAGAAGATGAGGTTCATGCGCACACACAGATTAGGTACAGACAGGGACCTGAACTTGCCCAACACAGGCACCTGTAACTCTTTCCTTATCCATTGTCTTCTTCTCCACACCATCCCTTGGAGATGCCAAGACACAAATAAATGCTAAATACTCCTGCCAAATCCTTTATAAAATAAACTGCAATGTAGACAAATGCCAGCTCCTGAGGGATGTTTGCCATACCTTCTGGTGCTTCTGAAGCCATCAGGAAACAGGAGATAGCAGGAGAGACTAAGGTACCTCAGAAAGGCAATTACTGGTTCTGCTTGCTCCTTCTGATGGAATACTACTTCTACCTGAAGACAATTTCTGATCTTCCTGAAGAAATGGAAATAGTCTACTGTTGGTTAGTTGGCAACAGAAGAAACACGCGGGTCACAGAGCAGCAGTGGTTTCACCAGGCAGGACCGACCAAAAGCCCTGCCTTTCTTTATTTACCTATTTTTATAGGTTTTTAAGGACAGTCAAAGATTGGTGAAAGGGGTCAACACCCCTGAAGGTTTACAGGACAAAGACATGGTCAATCATCTTTCTCCACCCCAGGGAAAGGAATGAAAAACAATTCCACAAGTGTAAAACAATCCCGGCTGGTTAAGGAAAACAAGGACCATGTTTACAGAACAAGCATGGGAAACTACAGCTACAATGTTACAACTTATGGGGCCCTGTAAAACCAGGGCGACAGTCTACTATAGTCTAACTATAACCAGTTACTAGGGATAAAAAGATTTCTTCCTGTCTAATGCAGGTGTATGAGTGAAGTTGTGAAGCATGGGTTTCATTAAACCATTTTACTGATTTAAAATGAAGCTTCCTCTGTGTTTTATAAGCATCCCAAAAGGCAGGCCAGGAACACTCCGCACTCAGTGGTCCATGAATAAATGCAAATGAGCACAGGCATTCAGGTTTCAAAGTTGGGGAGAACAGCATACAGAAACCATTCCCATTTAAATGAATTTTTTTTTTTTCATACATACATGGACATGAGAGGTTAATTAAAAACGCACTATTAAAGCTGACTTTGTAAGAAACAGTCATTTAGCCCTTTGAATCAGGCCAGACATTAAAAGTCATTTCACCTTCTTAATTGTAAAGTTCTCCATCACTAATACTTTTCCAAAATGATAAGCCTTCATTCTGTTTTCAAATGCCTAGCTAGATCACTAACTCTTGATTTTTTTTTCTTGTTGAGATGAATAAATAAAGTAAGGTTTACTAAAACTATCCACTGGATATCAGAAAAAAATATGAGCTTTCAAAGTGAAAAATCTACTTAAGTTTAGGCAACACCCCCCCATCTCACTTATTAAAAGAACAAAGGTTTCCTTTAAGTACATCAAAAAGGAGGTAAACCTAAACCCCTTTAAAATTAGGTACACAAGGTATACAGAGTGACTGGGGGGATGAAAGCTGTGGTAGCTCTCAGATGACATGAGTTGTGCCTACAAAAGCAAGCAGGGTTGTCAGCAGGAAGAATTCAGAGAACAAAGAGGTTGATGCCCCAAAGTAAGCACCATAAGACCATTTTACTATGATGAGCTCTAGTCTGGTCCTGGGAACCTTCTGGAACCCCTGAAAGGAACTCAGTCCACGTGTTCTAAGACTGTTTTGCAAAGTAAAGTAATCAAGGAAATGGGAAGGGGTTTTGTTTTCAGGAGGAAGCCTCTACGGTGAACTAAAATGCTTTTACACAGCACTGTATCCTGGATCGTAAATGGAAGAGAAAGAGCAGATGTTCATCTCTGTCCCACAGCGATGACAGAGTTTGTTTACAGGTTTCTCAAAATGTCATTGCCACATTCTTTCAATTGCCATTATGTATATTTAGTTGACATAATCCTTCCAAAATGCAATTTAGACATATCTCACTGCAGAATACTAAACCACTGCTTTTTCCCTGGGTGAAGAGTTGCGTGTGACCTGAGCACAGAGGTTCAAGAGGTGAACTTTCAGAGGGGCAACAGAGGTGGAACGCATTTAATGTCACTTAGAGAAACATCAGACATTTTGGGGTCGTTTTCATACAACCCATAGCCAAATAAAATGCTGTGGGAATATTTCTTCTCTGAAACACTTCAGCAGTTCATTTCTTGGAAGAGGATTTTATTTGAAAGAATGAAACATTGCCACCGCTTAAACGGTTTGTCTCTAGGCCAAGGAATGATCTCTGTGCTGAGTGGGCACAGCACTTTACAGACTTGATGATTAAATGATAATGGCAGCATTTCAACAAAAGCAATGTTAACTGCTTATAGCAAAAGCAGAAGTGGAGATCATGCTAGAGATTCCTAAAAGATGAAAAGCATTTTGCTCATATTTCCTCTCCATCACAGAGATGAATTGAGAGATCACTTAGCCTCTGTATCTTCCCACTTTTACATGAATTTTTGTCTGCATCTCTTACTGATTTTACTGTTTCTTGATCTCTCTTGTTATACATATAGCCTGACAAGGGCAGATATTTTTTGGGATTTGCTAAAGGTAGATTTCCCCAGCATTAATAACAGCATGCCTGAAGCAGCTGAGATATTGTTAGAGAGAATTTTTTTGCATCAAAATACTGTAAAAAGCACATCTCTGAAGGAATCTACTGGGAGATCACATGACAGTTGCAGTTTTATTGTATTTCTCTTTACATTTGTATGTCCACTTGAACCTGAACATCAAGTCAGGTTTTAGAGAAGCAGTATAATAAATATCTGCATGAAACAGAACAAATATTGCACATGAAAAGCAGCATAAATATTCATCCCCAGCATTTGCAAATAAATTCACACAAGTTCTATGTCACACAAAAGATGGAATGGTGGTCATAATACCCAAAATCATAAGGAAAAAAAGGGTCATTACCTTGATGCAAAAAGTGCATTTAATTTAATTTTAGAACTTTCTCAGGCTTAAAAAGCGGACTTTTTCTGGATAATGCTACACAGATAAATTTACAAGCTGAGGCTACCCATGAAACGAAAGAGATTTAAAAAAAAAAAAGGGAAGGCAGAAACCAAGAGAAGGAAAAAATCTCTCCATGCTTATGTCACTCTCCAAGGACAAAAAGAGAAGTCTAATTGTGAGACATTCGCCACCACTTCCTTCACAGTCAGCACAAACCTCTGAAGCAAAGAAGCAAACACAGAAGTCAGCAGCAGAACTTTCATACTCGTATTAATAGTGTCTAGGAATAAATTCAATTGCAACATCAAATTTCTCGGCTTTACTCCTGGCTAGCTGAATGAGAACATGCTGAGAACTAGCCTTCATACAAAACTATGAATGGCAAAGACATAATCATGTGAGAACTAATAGATGTCCCCAGTGATTCCTTACAAAGGCAAATAATGACTGAACTACTTGTTTATGTGCAGTTTGTGATTTTACAATGCAAACAAATATGAACTTATAGGAAAAAAGATTATGACAGAGCAATAAACTGACAAGGAGATTTTTTTCCAGGGTGTTCATGCTGTACACAACAGGAAGATATTATATGCCCAGATTACATAGTTATTTCTAGTGCCTCCTGCCCCACCAAGTGGACTAATAGTGTTATTTTTTATCATAAATTTGTATATTTTCCTTTCAGGACTAAATGAAGTATAAGTTCCCATAGCAACAAAAGCTAATTCTTTCCAAATTTAAGTCTGAGCCTTTAGCGCTGAATTCCATGAAAACTTACTTTCATATGGACCTTTGAAATGTGCTATTATATAGGCAATTTTAATATGCAAAGCTCAAAGATGGAGGGGGGTGGGAAATCAGTAATCTATACATTGCATAATATGCACATCTCTAAATTCACCATGAAATTTTTTTTAATCCTTCATACCCTGAAAAAACTGTTTAACATGTCCACTGCTGCTTTTTACAAAATTTTTGTTCCAAAACATAACAATGGCAGTTAGACAGTTTACAGTTTCCTGACAGAGAGCCTTGGAAAATGTGATATTCAGTGAGTTTCAGCTTTCTAACAAGAGGGACAGCTATTAGGCTTACTCAGTTTAAATAAGAAAATAAATACTCTTTCTGCACATAAAATTAATAGCACCAGAGAAGACTTCCAAGGACAACAACAACAGAACTAAAACAGATGCCAACTCATGTTTCAAAACCTTCAGGAAAAACTTACTACACCATGTCGAGGATAAAGAAAGTTCATTTAATCAAGATTTTTAACCATTAATTCATGTCTCCAATTAAAAAAGACACATTCCACATCAAGTACATTCCTCCCAAAGTGAGTTTGATTTTTTTCCCTTTGTAGCTGAAGGTGTCCCTTCACCCTTCTCATGGGAAAGCCATCACACAGTTTTTCCTCTCCAACTCATGCTTTTATTTCAAGTTTTGAAAGACTGAGTAACCTCTCTAGTACAAGTTGCTGAATGCTTGGCTGCATTTATACAGTTCTATTATAAATTTTTAAAATAGCTCACAAAAGGGCTAAAGCATATGCTCAAAATTTAATCTAAAACTACACAAGTCAGAGAATAATTTCTCCTTGTAGAAGATGAAAGGAAGGTTAAACCATACTAAGGTTCCAAATTTTTGGCTACAGGGGGTCTCATTAAACTTCCATAACCAGGTAATTTTCACTACCTTCATATCAAATCCTTCTATCTCCCTCCCTGTGTTAGAGTGAGGTTTATGATACAGCAGTGTAACAGCATTTGTATTAAAGTTTCATGATTTCTCAGAAAAAGCATCTCCTATCTACCATTTAGACTGTAATGCCCATCCACTCCAGGGACACCCCAAATCACTACACTTCTGTCTAATGATCTCTGTCCATTGATATTTGAAATATTATTGACACTACAAAGAAACAAAATGTTTTAAAATTGTATGATCAAACAAGCATTCAAATAGAAGATGAAAGCTTTTACCAAATGTTCTGGTAAGTGTGAGTGCAATTATGACTCAGAATAACTGGACATTAACATATTTATGACCATCAATCTGGAAATAGCTTTATTTTGCTTTTATTGAGACTTTTCTCCAGTTTTGCTTGGTTTGGCCCAACCAAGGAAGGAACGGATCTGGAAACAACACAAAAGCTGCAGGATAACAGTGGATATGGTAACAGCTGTATTTTCATGCCACCAAGAAAAGAGAAAATAACCCAGTCCACAGGAGAAAAACATGCTTCATGTAATCCTCTGAAGTCAGAAAAGTTCCTTCTTATTAGAAGGAATAGTAGGAACATAGCCTAGTAAGCACAAAATAAGGAACAGGATTCCCATTGTGATGAATTTTGTCTAAAAAGGTGGGAAAGCACAGTATCTAAGCAAATTTACTGAACTGCACCCCAAGTGGCCACTCCCCTTTAAAAGGTGCTGATGCTTCCCACAGCCACAGAAAAGCAGTGCACCACAAAATGTGCTTATTGCAGTTCTATAGGAGCAAAACACCTCCCTTCAAGATGTTTATATATTACATATCTCATCCCTTAAAACAAACATACTGACTGAAGGCTCACTCTACAAAAAATTATGACTGAGATGTTTAGAAAATCAACTTCAGACTACAAAAATACTGATTTAATATTTTTTTGTTCTTTCCTGCTCTTTCTCAAGATAAGAGTGTTTTCATCTTCCTCATTATAAGAGTACTGCATTGGAGTGACAGCTGCTAAAAATGTACATCACTCATGCCCTTGGTCTGAAACATTAGGAATGATGGGCACAGTTCTGGTCTCAAACATCTCAATAAATCCCACCACTAATCTCATAGCAAGGCACTAATGTTTTTTTATAAGGTTTTACTCGATATATGCTTGCATTCCAAAAACCAATGTGGGTATATATACAACATAAGCCTGGAAGACATCCAGGGTTATTTGATTTTTAAAATTCATCACTAAGTCAGGCTTACAGAATTATGCAATAACACCAGGAACGGCCATTGCAAAGCATCAGCTGCTTTAGCTCATGCTACTATAATCTTTTTTGCATATCACAGGGAGCAAATCCTGAAATAGGGGCTGTTATCTACTGGAAGCATTTCTGAAGAGCCGGTAATTTTTTTAAGACCTTAAAATCAGTATAATCCAAACTATTTCCCTGGTTACATTTCAGCTCCTCTGTGTCAATTAAATGTTCCAGACAAATCATATAGAATCACAGATATATTCCTCTAAAGCCTTTTAGAGTTTTACTTCCTTTCCAACATTCACTCCTGAATTATGCATTTAAAGCGAACTCAGAAACTCTTCAAATATCTCATCATCTTTTATTTAGAGACAGCTTAACATGAAAAGTCCTGTTAGAAGGATTTGTTTTACATTTTTAAAGAGCAATATTTCCTTTACAGCCAAGCCTTAAGTGGTCTTACTCAAAAGCAGTCTTAGCTTCTTTCAGGAGTTTTTATTGGATTTGCACTAGTGGTAGTAAAAGCTCTTTCTAAATGTCTAAATCAGTAGCAATACACTTTGTTCATATGTGTTTGCCCTAATGTTAATAATTCTTCAGGCTAAGAAACAGAAAATAACCCCCTCAAGCCTCCAACAAGCCACATAAACGTTTATTTCTATGGATTTCTCTTCCTTTCTATATCTGATGTTTCCAGAGATGATCAATATGACAATTTCCTGCCAGCGCAGAAGGCTAATTGCCACTCATTTTCAGAGACTGACAAGGCAGAAGTATTAAAGTGTTCTGAAAATAAGACACAGAGATTCATTAAAGAGCCCTAGAATATGATTCTTTGCCTTTTCCTTGGGAAAATAGGCATCTCGTTATGGTTTATGTGAAGAAGTTGGGTGGTAGCATCAGTGAAATTCAAGTGGCTGGGGTGAAAAAGCAATGACTTTAAGTATTTGACTGGAAGGGGATATTGAATCATTGTGAATAAATTTTTGGTTGTGTCTTTGTAATTGATTTCTCTTATAGCCTGAAATGAGTAGTTCCACAGTAGATTCCTGTGGCAGGGCAGGTGTCCCACTGACACACTTATTCAAGATACCCCTTCTCACACTACTTGTTAAGAGCCAAAGAGTTTATCCATCAGATTTTCTCAGTGCCTCATAAGCATGAATAAAAATTAAATTGTTCATCCCTTCTGTAGTAAAATCATACTGAATGCACATGTTCAACACATCTTCCTCTCAAATCAGATGGCCTGTGCTAACCTGCAGATCTTTAGGAGAAATCTCTGTCACCTGTGCTAGAGACACCCCACCATCCAATGTGCAACAGTAGATTTTTCTGGCCTTTTTTGTTGCAACTGCTTTAAGAGAAAGGGTTGTCCTCTAGCAGCAGCTGCTTATACTTGGTTTAATGTCTGTTGGCTGAGTTTTCAAACAAAAAGGTGAGTTGTCTGATGGAAGGTATCTTACAGAAGGTATTTGGCAAAGGACAGGTGAGGAGCACATTGGTAAGGCAAAGAAAGGGACTAAAATCAGAAAATGTCTGGGAAAGGAAGAAATAAAAGCTTTTAATATGCCATTTAAAAAAACAAATAAACATGAAAAATTACCAACCCAAAACCTGTATCAGTGAATCCATGACTTTTTTGGCATTGTATTGTGGATTCCCAAGGAAGTTTTTTAGGTTTTCCTTGAGGATCATGAACAAGAGATAAAAGGTGACTTAGCAGAGACATTCACCAGTGGCAGCTGAGCCCTTCAGTGCATCTCCAGATTCCTGGAGAGCTGCTTCTGGCACACAGGTTTGCTTTGTGTCATGTGTTTAGTTATGCAGGCTAATAATCTGCTAGATTAAGTGTGTTACTGGCTCTCACTGTGCCCCCACAGATGCTGATTGCTCTGCTACAAGGAATATTTCTGCAGTGCTACTGGAGAGGTGTTGGCAGGCTCAGAGAATGCTCAGGCACGGCCCAAATCCACCGGGTCTGTTTTAGGAAGCAAACTAGAAATTACATTTCCAGAAAAAGAATAGGATGCCCAGTGTCAGAAATGTTGCATAGCCTTTCTACAACTCCCTTTTATTGCTCAGATGAGTAGCCCATTAGAAAAAAAAAAACCAAAATGAAAAGTTTGCCAAGAAAAGTAAGGTGATCTCTGGTTTGAGATTAGCACTTGGGGTCTTTCAGAGAAAAGATCTGACAAATTGGCAGGAGAAAAGTTTGAAGGAAAACTCATGGGGACTGCAGGGAAAGAACACTGTTAAGGATTTTCTCACAAGAGTATTAAAGCAAGTTTTCCATATGCATCTTGATTTAATCCAGCCTAGATCCTCGTTCTATCTGGCATCTCAGAGGCTCCTCGATGTAGTGAGAACAACCCACATAAATAAGGTGGAAGTTTCATGTAACATTAGCTATTTAAGACAGCATTACTGCTGTCAAAACATGTATTTATTAGAAATGGATAAGTGGAAAGGAAATCCTTCTATTCTACTCATTTTATCCATCTCATAATTTTTAATTAAATGGAGCCTGCATCTCAATTGCTCTGGCTTTTGGAATTAAAGAACTGCAACTGCTATGATAAGCTCTTCTCTCGTCTCAAAATCCAAACCATTTAATTTGCTTAATATCTTAAGTTTGTAATAGCTAAAATTGTAATTTAAAAACGATAACGTGCCTTTTTTTTTTTTTTAATAGTGTGATCTGAAAATAAGCATACATTGGTGATTTTTTTTTTTTCTAAACTGCTGTAAACCTTTAATGCCAGTCTTGTGTATCATTTCAAGAGTCCACAAGCATGTAAAGTGGTTAGGTTTGTTGTGTGGTATAGCTATTTTTTAAATCATAGTATATATTTTGCTAAAAAATAGAGCCTGCTCTTTGAAAAACACATTTTAAATACACAGAGAGCACTGAAGAGAACAGTGAGAGATCAGCAGGTGTTACAGAGACATTCTTCTGCCCTGCTATCAAAGCAATGCCACACTCCACATCCTCATGTCAAGCAGGTTAAAAAGCAAATCTCTCAAAATAGCTCCATCCTCACCAAGTGACCCAAAATCACCTTCAAACAGAATCTTTTTGTAAGATTACCATAAGTTAAACTTCCTGGAGAGCTTTTAAAAATGTACTCTCAGCAGCTTCAACAGCTTCCTTTGAAAGACCAGCCTATGTGAGGCACTTGATTTCAGAGGATTTGCACTTAAATATACATTTATTAGAGTTTAAAAAAATATGCCTAGCCCAACATAGAGGATAATTTTACTTTTTTTTAACTGGAAAACCTTCATTAACAAACCTGACTTGATATTTCTAGGAAATTGCCAATATCTTTCATAGCAAAACTGGAAAGTGTTCTGGGGTAAGATTTTTTAAAATCACCATATAAACGTGAATTGCATGATAATGAGACAAAGTGGAATCCTGAATATTCTGAGTGACAGTATTCTTACTAAATTATAAATGTGACACACTGAAAGTATCAAAATGACGATCCAGTTTCACAAAATACCAAATTATCAAACTGAGTAACCAGTACTTAAAGGGAATTTAAAGGCTTCTGAAGGATACACTAGGTAACAGTTTGACTGAAAAAAGAAAAATCAGGAAATACATATAAATTTTCCTTGCAACTGTTTTAGAATAGCATTAATCTGTTGAAGAAGAACATGCCCTATTTTGAGCAACAATTGTTTCTTTTTCTAGAAAAGGGCTGAACGGATTTAAAAGTCTCAAATCCTATTAAAAAACACAAACAAACCCCTGCATCGTGAGGGTCCCAGCATAAAGGTAAACATTGGGTTTGTACTTCTAATTGGAAGAGCAAGAGTTTTGTGTCTTCCAGTGAGGCAGGATAAGTGTGGTTACAGCCAAGGGTGTGAAGAGTTGCACCAAGCAGACCTCTGGTCCTTCTTTTCACCATATTGAATAGTGCTGGGTTTGCATTCAAAATACAACAGCTACAAGTGAAGTGGATTGATCTTTTTGTGTGTGTGTGTGCTGTGCAGTAAAATTTCCCATAAATAATAATAATAATACAGATTCTTTTTCTAAGCCTACAGTAGGAAGAAGAAAACATCAGAAAACTTTTTACTGTCAGTAAAAGTCTGGACAATTAGTGGTATCTGTTTATTCCTGTTAATTTCACAGAACAACAACAAAATCACCTAATTAGCCATACTTTTTCCTAGTAAAAAAGGCATTGTTTCAAACCATACATTTAAAATGTTTAACACACTTTTGGCAAGCATATGGGCTCTGATTGTCAAACATATGCCATAAATTCATAGGCAGAGTCAGGGCAAATCATTTGACCTTCTTGTGGCTCAGACAATCCAGCTGTAAAATTAGATGAAAACAGAACTGCAAAACAGATGCTGCTACATCCAATTTGAGCTTTCTTGAGCAAACAGCATCTTAAGAGAGCAGAATTAATGTGTTGTACAAACTGCAATATTGTATTTGGTGCTTAGTGGCACCATCTGTAAATTAAAATAAAAACCTGAAAAACTTTACAAGTCTGCTGTATGTATTATACTGAATTTCCAATTTTACAAGTTATTCATATGTTTCCAACCACAGGCAGTAGCTATCTAGAGAACTGGGCCTGTTGGGCCTTTGGCAAGGAGTGAGTTGGGTACCAGAGTCTAAACCATCTGTCACATCCACTCTGGAACCACAAGAGCTTAGAGGGGCATCCAGAGAGAAGGCCAGGCAAAAGCACCTGACACATGCATGGGTTTAGCTCATTTTCCAGGCAGCCAGCCACCCCAGAAGCCCTACCTAGAATGTGAAATTCTTTTTCCCTCTTACCAAGTCATAGGGAAATCTACTTTTTGCTCGTATCTGGGTTGCCAGCTTCTGCTGGCCTCCAGTGTGCTGGCAGCTGATGAGAGTGTGCTGCAATGTCCTATCCAGCCAACTCTGCCTTCCCTGTTAGGAGGAATCCATCACACCTGTGCAATCACAGCTGGCGGAGCTCTTAAAAAGCTTTAAACCACAGTTTGCTCCCAAGTAGGAAGGCAGAACTTGAGCAGGAGCAGTTGCAGACACCCATGGGGGGAATACGAGTTGCCCCCTTGTTGGGTTGGGACTTTCCAAGTTTATATTGGGAAAATATTTCAAAATCCTGAAGGAAATTAAAGGAAAAACCAAAAATCAACAGAATGTACAACCCATGAGTCAAGTTTGCTTACTTGTGTTTGGACTTGGAAATAAACACTATTCCTATTTCAAAAGCAAATGACGGGCAAACATAGCTGAGTTTGCACCTTGTCTGTTGACCTCACTTTTTGGAGGTGGGAAAACTGTATTTGCATTATTTTCAAGAACATCATTTGGAGCCAGAAAATAAAGAAAAAAACCTAAGTTTCACCTAAGAAAGAGTGAAATTAAGTGTGTTGCATGTTTTTTTTCCCCCTATCCTCTTCCATCTCTTGACTACATAAAATACTCAATGAATTCAGCCAGAACCTGAGGCTGTGTTTGTTTCACCGGCTTTTCAAAATCAGAAATTACACCCTGCTCAGTAAAGGCCTTCCTCTACTGGAAATCAAGCAACAATAAATCAGGTTCTGATGTCACTGGAGCTATTTCAAAGCCTAAATACCACAGGGTCCTCACTGATGACTGTGTCTAGGATAATAATGCAATTAAACACAACAAAGCCAGAACACTAAGACAAGTTTAATTTTTTTTTTAATAATGCCGTCCAACTGTGCCAACAGGTGTAGTTTTCATTACAAATAATAAGGAAATGCTAATAATTACTGTACTATATTTTTGGTGGCAGCAAAGAAAATAAATTCTTCCTAAATATATTAACCCTGGTTTTGCCCTACAGTAATAAAGCTGGTGGAAATACATTTTCTCTTATAAACACTTCCTCATACCTTTGGAGCAGTTTATGAGGAAGGAGTTTTTACATTAATTATCCAGTCATTCTGAAATTTAAATCACGAAGCAATATCCAGTATCACATCCTAAGGGCAGATTGTATTTTCAGATAAAGATTTTTTATTATTATTATTTCAAAAAAAGACCCTTTATTTTTTAAAAAAATGCATAAGTTCTTGTCATTTTATCTAATTTGGTTCTTTCATGGAGCCAATCCATCACTTGGTTACTTAAGGCAGCTTTTGCAATTGAGCACCAATTTGCAAAATATTTTATATCTTCTTGAAAACAAAGTTTAAAGAATAGTGTGAATTCCCTGGAAAGCAAGCTGTAGAGAGCTGAAGCCAAAGTCTTTGTTAATAAATGTCACAGTTTAATCAAAAAATAAAATAAAGGGAGAAAAATTACTAGCTCTATAACTAAGAAATTTCACTAGAAGGGCAAAGAACTCATTACATTTCATCAATGAGAAAAGATAATCTTGTTTTGTTCTTGTCTGTTTAGATTATATAAACTCTCACAAACCAACTTTATCTACTTCAGTGTATGATACTACAAAATCAGTTTTGATAAAATATGATCCAACACTAGATCTACAAAGATATCTCTAAGTGAATGAACAAACAAAAAGGTGGCATTACTTGTTTTGCAAAGAAGACAAAAGGAAGTTCACATAGGATTAGACCACACCTTAATTCCCCAACACCTTGAGCATTGTGGATAGTTAATATTTGTATGTTTCTAGTTACCTGTGAATTTGAGTTAAACATGTTTTCTGTCAAATGGCAAAGGACTTCATTTGATATTCCAACACATTTCTAAACTCTTAAATATGAGGTTAAATGCCTCAAGTAGTTCAAAGAATTCTATAATTGGAGAAAAACAGAATTTCATTTCTTTGTAACAATATTTTAGTAGTGAGGGCACCTCATTCAAATTAGAGAGAGACTAGAGCAAGGAAATTGTATTCCATACGATATGGAACTGCTTCTTTGTTGGGGGAAATCTTGGATTCTCTGTTCCAGCCCAGCCATTTCAGCCTTGGTATCTCAGTTCAAATATTTATCCAGACACAGCTTGTCTGCATAAGAGCAATTTCTGAGGAATCATTTAAAGCCCTTCCCCAAAAGCTTTACTCTTCCCATCAAAACAGTTCAAAGGCCATAATAGGTCACACAGTTAAGTCATCTTTTTGGAGGGCCAAGGGACAGCTGGTAGCTGAGAAGCTGAATAAAGACAAAGAGGTCTGCCATGGCAAAACAGGGCTGAGCCTCACTGAGTACATGTCTATAAGGAACCAAGCAGAGGGTTTGCCTGCATGTTGCTCCCCATGAGACATTGCAAAAGAGCTTATGTGCAAGGCAAGGAATGCCACTTGCACTTGTGTCTTCTGGGGAAGGAGAGAAGGCAGGCTAAAAGCAGATGAAGCGAATAAAGAGCAATATCCTCCTAAAAGTTTTAGGGTTTCCTTTTTTCTCCTTATGGTTGCAATCTGTTTTGTACTCAAAGCTTTACACTCAGTTGTAAGGCTGTTCCTGAAAAATCCATGTGGAGCAGCTCAAGGGCCATTGGCTTCAGCTGCATCTTGGCTGTTGGCTTATCTACAAGAACAGCAAAATCCATGCAGAAAAAAAAAACTATTTAAAGACAGAAATTAAGACTCTAAGGCTGTCATGCTAAATGGATTATTGGACAATCTTTATTAGAAAGCAGTGGCCATCTACAGAGAGCGTGTCTCTGCCAGAGAAGGCTGAAATGGGTGACAGAGCACTTCCATACTGGCAATGTTGAGGGTTTGCAGCATGATGGGTGTGGATATCCTGTGTTGCATGGAAGAGAGTCAGGAAAAATCTTTTCTGTCAGCATTATTTCAGTGTGAAACATGAAGTGATTTGGTTAAAGCATATCCTATTCCTGAAAAAGTTAGCCAATGAGCATCAAAAAACCCCAGAAACAAAAATAACTTCCCCCAAATCAGGAATATGTCCAAGAATGCAAATGGCTTAGGAGTGCAAGTAAGTTACAGATTTCATAGTCAAAGTCAGGGGCCTTCAACAGGCCTTGGATATTCATATGAGAGAACATACAGGAAAAGGTGGACAGTAAGGAAAACCTTGGAGGAATAATTTCTGATATTACGTACAAGATTCCATTAGGAATCCCTGAAAAACTTGCAGCTGAGGGGCAGAGAATATTCAAACACTTTAACATAACCAAGTTGTGTTTGTGCATATCCACAGCTCTTTAGTCACCCTGGTATCATTTTAGGGAACTCGTAAATTACTATTAATTCAGAAAATTAATTTCAGAATATGATCCTGTACAATAATGCAATCTTTTCCCCCATAATTTGGTCATGTACAATATTACAAAAATCTTTTCAGCCACCAAATCAAAAGAAAAAAAAGCAGACTGACTTTAATGGCTAATAGTTCATATTACTTTGGGCCACCATTTACAATGAAGATGTGACAAAAATAAAAACAAAGACCAAAAATCTTTATTTCCAACTGATGGTTGATTTCCAATTATATGAATAATTAATAAAGTAATTTAAAGAAAAATCAGTATGGGTTCAGAAAGTAAATGCAGATCAAAGGCATCCTACATTAATAAAATATTGAGCTACATAATATCCCTAAACTGAGAGGGTTTTTTGTCAGGAAGATAAGTTAATTGGTATTCTGACCTTTCACTTTTAGTGCTGACCTGAAGCTAGCAGGAAGGACAGTTGTTCTGGAAGGTAATGTGTGACAAGATGTTAAAAATTTTATTGTCTCAAACAGTCTTTTACATGCTTAGTCAAACAGCCTGCTTCAGAACTAAGCCTGTCTATGACTATTGAGTGCACTGGGGCAATGTCAAGGACTTATTTCTTTTTTTTTTTTTTTTTCTTCAATTTGGCTGATGTTTGTTTTCCCGAGACCTGGCTGATCTCATTGGAAACTGTTCCATTTATCCAGGCAGGACAAAGTTGAGAGACCGTGCAGGCACGGGGGGTGGCAATCAGTCAGGAGAGGAGAGCTCCGTGCCCAATCGATAGCGCCGGCACGCACCGACAGGCAGGATAAACGTCATCTCCCCCTTCCCCCAGCCAATGCACTTGCAAAATGTGCACTCCAGAGATGGAAATGTTATCACAGCACAGGTCAGTAAACTATTGATGGGACTAAGCTATGTCTACTGATGTACAGGGAATGATGTGTGGCAGTTTGATCTAGCAAGGGGACTGTTTTGTATGCCAAGCACAACTCTCGGCTCAGTTTTGTCTTTTTGGTTCACTTTACAATGCTTCAATGTCAAAGCTTCAGCAGACATGGGATCATATTGTAGGGATGTCTGCAACACAGGTTAAAAAAAATGTAAAAAGAGAACTTTTTTGAAAATTGCAATGTTGTAAAACATTAACTTCTAGTTTATCACACCTTAAAGTGTCAGAGCCTTCACAGAGTTCTAACTTCATCTCGTACGCAAATCATGACTTGCTATGACTAGATAGTCAAGTCTACTAATGTTCTAATTATGTCAGTGCAAATTAGATATACAGTAGTTTAAATTGCTTTGATAATGCCTGTAGGGTGACTACTAGCCATGAGAGAAATATCAAGTTAGACATTTGGGTCACAGCGTGTCAACCTTTCCTAACAAAGTTGACTTTTTATTTTGAGTTTTATTTTGTCATAACATAAGTTTTAGACCTCAAGTTCAATTTGTTTGGGGGAGGAAAAAAAATCCAAAATCATTGGGAGCAATTTTATAATATAGCATTATATAATGTATTATTTAATGTTTCCCCACACACACACACGTGTCTGGTTCTCTTTTCCTGTGTTCTGTGTAGTGCTCAGCTGTGGATAGAAACCACTTGAAACTGCAGATTTCCAGAGTCCACCCCACCACTGCAGGCTTGTAAGAAGAGCCCTTCCCCTCCTTATGGAGGGACCAAGGGCTAGTTAAAATGGAAGCTCAAATTCTTGACAGAGAAAGTAAAAGTTATTCTGAAGTATTTGTGAACAACTGGCCTATTCTGAATATTTCCTGCACACTAATGAATCATGCAACAGAGGCAGCCATAGGACAAACTGTATCATGTGGGTATTATTACATTATTACAAAGCCCACCCACCATTTGCCACAAGGAATTCTGTTCCTTCCAAAACCCTCTCTTCAGGACAAAGTGATTTCACCACCCTTGTCCTCAACTGACTTATCTGCAAACAGTAAAGTCTGGAGTTCTAAAATACAGACTCTCTCCAGTGTACTTTTCTTACATTTCTGCACACGTGTTTGTAGGCATGTGTGCATGCATATGCATATACCTGTAGCCACACTGCATGCAAGCATTTTTTTACTATATACTTGTGATAAATGCTAGAGAAAAAAAATCACTTTATTACTTTATGGCATCACATTCCCACCGATTAATGAAACAGTGTCCAAGGTTCATTCACCTGTGTTGGCACAAAGTTGAATCAGCACTCCAAAAAGAGGTTCCTGGGGCAAGGATTTCACTCTGTGTAAAACCACACACGATTATTGTTACTAGATCTGCTAATGACAAGACAGCAGCAGATGGTATTCTCCAGGCAGATGCAAGAGAGCTATGCCTCCTCAGCTAATAGAACATAAGCCAACTTGAAACCAGAAGTCCTGTGAAAACACAAGTGCAATCCTGAGCCTGAAATAATAAGCCTTCTGGATATTCAGCATACATCTATTTTGGCTGTGCTGGGATTGCCACACGGCTTTTATAGTGTCCTGCCACTTCATCTGTGGCTAGAGAAGAGGCTGTGCCTGCTGCAATCTCCCATATGGACAGGGGTGATAGAACTCCCCAGCTATCCCCATGATGACAAACCAGCACTAGGATGTGATGGTACACATTGCTGACACTCTCTTGACACACAGTTGCCCTCTGCCAACCAGCTGCACCCAAAAAATACTCAGGGATAATTTGAGGGACTGTCATGGATCAAGAGGCACTCTCAGCAGGCAGAAGAGACCAAGCCATGCTGTCTGGAAATAAAGGGGACAAGGGAGGAAAGGAGGGAAATTAACCAAAAGGAAAAAGCTGTGCTACGCCTTTTATCTGCAGGGACAGATGACACGATTTTCTCCATCCATTTGCTATAAAAGACAGACCCTCTGAAGTCTACCTTCCAGACTCTGACAAAGAATTAAGAGAGAAATTATGAAGAACATAAAGATTCAGCATTACAACCATTCCCTTCCTTACAAATACAATATTTGAAGCAGTTATTCAAGTGAGCACTCAAGTAATTATACCACAGAAAATAAATAAGAAGCAGATATGTAAGAAAATTATAGAGCCTAGCCATTATTCTGTGCCTGGATGCCAAATGTACCTTAGTTTGATGGACTGGAATGTTCTTTATGTACAGTTGAAACCCTGTGAAAATGAAGTAAACAGAACTAGATGTAAAGAGATAAATCAGGCCATACAAGTGTTGTGTTGTACATCCTTTACACAAAACTGTCTATACTTTTGAGTTGTAACCACTGTTTTTCTAGTGATTTTCCTGTTTATCCTGAATTTTTCTTCATCTGCCCACCTTCCTCATCTCTTTTTTTTCGAGAATTACTATAGGAAAAACAAAGCAATCTTGTTCTTCTTGGAGGGTGGGCCAGGTGGTCTTTAAAGGTCCCTCCCAACCCAAACCCCTCTATGATTCTATGTCTCAGCTCCTCTCCTGTACAGGACAAAGTTTACAAAATGACCCATTGAAAAAGAAACACTGGGTAGGTTTATTGGCTTCGAACAGATGGCTAAAGGGGATATCATGGAAAACATTTAAATGCTCAAAAAGGTATTGATTAAATGTAAACTAGATGCATCTCAAGTGTTCAGATAGCCCAGAGTCATGTTTTAGGGAATATGGAGAAAATAAATTCAATCAGAATATATATCTCTCATGGAAAAAGTGGGAAACATGAAACTCAATTCCAGTAGCAGTAGGCAGAAATAACTCACATATTATGGCAAATTTGCAGATTAATTGGAATTTAATAATAGTAAATTTACCTATTGCCAGACACCACCCTCTGAAATCTCTTGCTGTGATCCAGAATATAGATTCTTTTTCATATGCAGTCAAATGGCAACTGTATGAAGCCTACACAGTGCAAAGTAAATTGTCCAGATGTACTTTTGCACAGAAAAGCTGAGGATTATGGTGGAAAGCAGAGAAGTGCCCTCACTGTGGTTCAAAGGGGTTTTACACAATTATGTTCTTTCTGTTCTCAAATTTCCAACCCCCAGACCCCTTCCTCCCAACCTCACCAGATTGTCTAAATCTCTACATTTAGCTGAGTGCCTCATATATGTGGTAACTTACTTTTGGGAATAGATATGTGTCTTTCTCTCAGAGTAGATGGAAATTATTTCTCACTTTTACTATTTACTTTCATTAATAAAACAACAACAACAAAAAACACCTAAGAAGGAGCATGTTATTAAAATAATTTAAGAAGCTCACAGAGTGACTTTTTTCAGATATCCTGATAGGGGGTACAGAACAAGTTTTGATGGAGTTAAACGTGATTTAAAAAGGCAAAAAAATAACCAAAAGAAAGGAAACAAACAAAAAAATAGAAAACAAAACCAAAAAAGCCCTGCATATATTGTAAAATCTATGTGGGGGAGAACAAAAAAAGAATGAAAATTTCAGTCTCTGTATTCATGCCTGGATCACAAATAATCTGAAGATTGCTTAAAAATGAGTTATGCTGGATCTGCATCTTTGAACCAAGTACTGCACAATGACTGTATTCTGTTAGGTACATAAGCAAATGCCTGTGATAAACAAGGTACTTCATCAAGTTATCATCTCTGTCTTGACATGCTTCCTTAAATAACTGCAAAGCAGACCTGGGCAGTGAGGTCACATGCACAGTTAAATTCCTTGTGGGGTTGCAAGAAAGGCTGAGGAGGAGAGAGGGAAAGAACCACAAAAATAAACAGTCAGAGCTCCCTAATCAATGTGCTAAAAAGACTTCTGAACTTGATGTGATTGCCCACCACTCAGCAAAGCAATTATGATTGCTAAGATTTCACTGGCATTTTTTGGGGGCTAAGTGGCACAAATTCACATCTTGCATAGGAATCACCTCACAATAATTTCAGTGACCATTTGGTATCACACTGCTCTTTGACTCGAGCTTCATACCAGGGTCCTGCACAGGGCTGCAAAAACCAGGATACAATTTATACACTTGCCATCTGTGCAGGGCATGACTGTCATAAGAAATGCACAAATACCTTCTGGGGTGAGATTTCTTGGTGGTTACTGCATAAGAGAGACATGTTTAAATGCACACTTTATTCTATATGGTTCTAATCCAGATCTGCTGGAAAACAGTCCAAGAGGAAACCCGTATTTTGCCAGGCCCTCGCATTTAGCTAAACTTGTGCCCAGTTGAGTGATTTTGAGATGCTATTCCAAGTCAGGCCATCCTATTACTCACTCCCTGCCTTTCTCTTGTAATTATTAGGGCAGTGTTAAAAAAAAAAAAAAAAAGAAAGAAAACAGAATGAAAGCACTTTGAACCCCCTAAACACATCACACATCAGCATTGATTACACAAAGATCGAACATATTGGACTTCAACGGGAAGGAAGGAAAAGTCACTACGCAGAAGTACCTGGTCTTCTCTTTGCTTAGTGCAGTGTGGAGCTAAACAGAAAACTAAAAAGAAAATAAATTGAAAGGATGCAAATTTCCTGAAATTTTCAATACCTCACAGGCTGAGGATTTGCATTTTTTGGAGTGAATGTGATGTGGGGAGGCACTGTAGCTTGCACAAGCTCCCAAAAAAGCAGCCTTACTCCAAGGAATTTACTGCCCAGCCAGAGTGCCGCTGTCTGACTGTACACGGACTGCTCCTGTGTCAGAAAGTGGAGTGCCTTCTATAATTAACAGATAACTCTTCTTTGATAGCATGCCAAGAAAATAATAACTTTGCTACAGCAAAATGTAAAACTCTGTCAAAAGGAGGCATCTATCTGTTTCCACAAGTCCTGTGGTGATTAGTTTGGCCCTAATTAACAGCAGCTTTCTAAAGTGAGAGATAATTGCTGGCACACACAAGTAGATTTCAATAGCTAAAGTGAGCAATAACGAATATTCATAGCTTTGAAGCTTGCCTGACAGAATGCTTAGACTACAAAAAGTTAAAGTAGTACCTTGACTACAGCTGATAAATGAGATTCCTTTACTGTCTCCACTTTCCATCAGTATTTCAGCACTACCACTTTTAATGCTTCAGGTCTGGAGCTCTGTCTCTTAAAGTCAGAGATTTATGGCAAGTGAGAAATGTCCATATTAAAAAGGTAAAAGGAGATTCAGATGATATCCTTTTCTGACCACTATAATTAATAGCTGGATCTTCAGTTGTAACTAATTGAACGGAGGTCAGTGTGTTGCCATGGTAATGTCCTAGCCCAGCAATCTTACCCATTTTCCAGTCTACTGCCCCTTTGCATAACCGCAAGTTATAAAATGTTTTAATTGCAAGATTTGCAAATGATGCAACATCTGGGCTGCAGATTTCCATATAAAGGAAGAAGATTAATGGGATTATTAACATATCTGTGCAAACCCTTGAAGTGCTGAATATAATTACTGAACACCAGCATTTCCACTGATCATCTGTGTGACATGTTGGAAATCCATATAACTAAGGAAGAAAATTGCAGATGTGTATTTTCCTTCCTCTATGCCACTAGTAATTAGAAGAAGTGTCATTCTATTGCTGCCCTGGAATAATAGAGAAATATCTTCAGTCACTTCACCAGAACAGCAATATAACTTCTTTACTCATACTGTTGTTTCATTTGATTAGATTTGAAAATAAGTCACGTTAATGAACCTTAAATTCTGGTTAGTGATTTTAACCTCCTTACTTCAAAAACACACCAAGAAATAGCAAGTAACCACCCTTCCACTTCTCTGTATACCTAAATATATTTTTAAAGATAGATTATTTCCTTCTAACTAATCAAAATCAAATTATCCCACTAAAAAGAACTCCAACATATACACGTGGGATTCCTAAATCACTCAAGAATTGTACAGCAGTTGCATGAGAATAATAAAAAAATATTTATTAGAAAGGGGGAAAAGAGAATATTTGCATACACAGGCAAAAAAAAAGAAAATCTGAGTACACAGTTTGAAGTATCAACTATGAAGTCAGTGTATTTATATCCTAATGGACTGAAGAAAGCACAAACTTGCACTCCAGTTGTTCTTCAGAATGGCAGAAGAGCCAAAAGCTCTCTTGCCAAGACAGCCACAGATTCTGTTCCTTCACAAAAGCAGCAGAAAACTATTTCTTCTTTTCTCAGAATGCAACAGAGTGGTCATGTAAAAGGCACAAGTGGCTTTCAAAACCATGCCAAAGACACTGGCAATTAGAAGTCTCACCTAACTTTCCCCACTTTTCTTCAGCTATTGAAGGACTCAGCAAAATTTTCAAGAGAAATCAAGTGATTTAGGATTCCAATTTCCATTATTAGAAAAGGCTTAGATAATGAAGTAATTCCAATTTCATTTCCTAAATAATTATAATGCTTAATTTATTCAATAGTCAATTAAAACAGTATAAAATTCAAGGCTCAGTCCTGCAACAGCTTCAATCTCTGTGTAGTATGAACTCATCTCTATTTAAAGTATAGCTTGGGAATTTGTATTGAAATGCAAAACTTATTGTCTATACATTTGTGATGGGATCTCCCATGTCCCTTGGAAATATTTTTCCATGCTTTCTGACACTAAAACCATAGGGCTAAGAGCAATAATTCTACCCAAATTTAAAGATTAGGGCTTTTAAAATATTTTCCACTGATATGACTTTGCATAAATGTCTCCTAATATCACCTCATTACAATACAAGAACAAGTCATTTATACTGACGTAAATTTAGAATCACTTCTGAAAACTTTGAGGAAGCCTCAGATTTTCCAAGCTAACATGAACTCCTCTTGTCTTGGTGCAATGTCTTTGTGAGGGACATAGACTCACTCTGTTCCACACATCTGCAAAACAGCCCCCTTTCCTGACTAGAAAAATCTTCTGCCTTTGAAATACTTCCTTGAAAAAAAATTACAGGATATTGTAAATCACATTTTGCCTAGGTTTTCCAAAGGAATAACTCAACAACTTCTGGACCCTACAGAATAATGAAACAATTTTAAGATTTCCGACATGGCCACTGATGGAGATCTTAGTGATGCCTTTTGAAGATTTGCCTGATTTCAAAATGTGGTGGATCGACTGGCTAGATGCCAAGTAGCCACCAGAGCTTGTCTCCCCTCCTCAGCTGGACAGGGGAGAGAAAATAGAACCAAAGGCTCAAGGACTGGTACAATGGCAGGGGGAGATCAATGTTGGTAACACAGCCAAAATATAATCTCCACAATCAGTTGGTGCTTATGTGACCAAGTACAAAGTTCAGGAAGAAAAATTAGTTGAAAGTCACGTGAAACAAAATAATGCAGTATCAATCAAAGTTACAAAGAGGAATGAAAATTACAAAAGTAACTGTAAAAATAGCACCGTGAAAATAACTGCCAAAAGATTTAGAGGATGGATAATGTGATGCAAAGAATCCTGTGTGTGTGCCATTGTGCTCACATCATGATGGGCTGTGCAGTCTTGAAAAGACCCATGATGGAAGAAATGTATGCCTGTGAGCAGTCTGCATAATCAACACCTTTTTTGAGCTAGAGTAGTTTATCTCACTAATGAGTTGTGCAATTCAACACAAAGCCTAAATGCTGCTGCTGTAAGTAGATTACATGAGTCTTATTTACAAGGTATTTCTAGAGCCACAAGTGTTTTTAATTCTCTGTGAAAAAACCAGTAAAGATGTGGTGGTATATGTCCCAAAAACCACAAACCCCACTTTGAATACGACCAGATAAGACATCCTTTTCCACCTCAAAGAGCCAGCCAGGATAGGTCCCAGCAGATGGGACAAATATGGCAGATGAAAAAAGCCACCAACAAAAGAAATCCAACTCTGAGGCATGTTTGTTACACTGTGCATCTCTGTAGGTGGTACAGGAATATATTGCTTCTTACACAGAACCCAAAAATATAGACCATAATTAGATTAATAATTTATTATTTCACTAGACTTTTAAATCAGAAACTCAAGCCCTACTGAGAAGGCAAGAGCCCAGATTCCACCCTGACATGCCCACAGTAAAAATAAAATCTCACTAGAAAAACAACAGCCTGAGGATCTTCTACCTACCTCCATCTCAATGGGAGGATTTTGGCAGGTTCCCTATCCTTCTATTATCAGGTCAGAAGTCATTATGGGATCTAATAAATTGTTATAACCAAAAGGCTTACAGAATTAAACTAAAAATATAAGGAAATGAGGAAAACCAGGGAAACAGTACAAGTTTCTGTGGTATGCACCCCTCTATTTTACATTTCTGACACTTTTGAAGACATCTGGGAATCATGGTTGTGGTACCTGAAGCTTGACATCTAATTATTGAAGTACCAAAACAAAAAATCTCTGGGAAAAGTGTGGCTTAAATACCACTCTTCAGTAGTTTCCTCTTACAAAACTTTCTCTGCTCACCAAAAAAATGAAGGTTGATTGTCATCTATATTTGAATGCAGTGCAGGTTGTTTTACCTGTTTCAGTAAAATAAAAGAACTATCAAGTGTGGGGTGGGAAATGTGGAAACTATGTATGCATGACACTGATGCCCTTTAAATGGTGTTTTAGTTCTTAAGCTTTTTGGTTTCTCACAATGCTTTTGAAAATGTTTTAAAATTACATATCATAAATAAATCCTAATTTTATGCTCTAAATCTTTTCTGGGTAAGATTATCTTTCATAGATGATTTTTTCATGTTCTCTTACAAATTTTTATTACAGAAATAATTAGAAGAAAAGGAGAATGATTAATAAAATATCACTATTCTCCCACTGGCATTTCTGGCCTCATCAAAAGTGTCATTTTTTTTTGCATAATAGATCGACTCACACTTCAAGTGTGAAGCAACACTTGAAATTATCCATGCACATACTGATACATGTCCATATGTTTTTCCATCATTTTTCAAACAATAAGCCAAGGGCAAAATTCTGGTCTAGGAAACCTTCTAGAGTAATTCTTACACGTATATTTTCCAACAAATGTTCCACATCATAGAATACCACTAGATAATAAGCACCTTACAAAGAATATCCCCAAACCACACTTAACCAGCATACTGTAACATTAAAAAAAATATATGATGCTTAGCAAAAACTATGAAAAAGTTGATAGTTTTGCTCCCTGTGCAATTCAGATTACAGATTTCTTAGGATGTATTAAGAACTGATGGTTATGCACTTCACACTACTTAGCATCAATTGAAAGTGACAGGATAAAGAAATCCGACAGAAAGAAAGGCTAAAATTATCTACCTCATCACCTACTACAGCAACTTCAGTGAACCAGCAGATGCTTTAGACTCTAATGGGAATGGAAAATAATTTTGTCTATTTATATTTATCTAATATCAGGCTTGCCAGGTATTTAATAGGCAAGGTGTGATATTTAACGATTTAGCAGTAAATATATCAAAAAGTCAATTCTAACATTCATTTACCAAAGGAACATCCAGTAGTAGAATATCATGAAAAATATACTCAAAACACATTTTACTTTAAAGCAGGCTATTTCAAGAGAACAAAAACAAACCAAGACTAAAATTAAATATTAAATTAAAAATTCAGAACCTGGCACATACATCAGTGTCCTGTGGATTAATTGGGAAAATTCATTTGCTCTTAGGAATCCCCACAATAGATTATAATGCTTCCTTAGCCTCATTTCTCATCCTGGTTTTTTTGAGAGAGCGTTTGCTAATTGCAGTTCACAGTTCAGCAGCCTGGCTGACGAGCACTGCTTTTCCCAGCACTGCAAGGAAACCCATCATTCAGGAGCTTGCAGTACATTCTTCCACCAAGGTGGGATGCAGGAACCCTGTGCCCCAGCCACAGAAGGATTTGAAGGCAGCAGAACTACCCCATCCCCACACCCTCTCCCTTCCCTTTTTCCCTTCCAATGCCTGCAGGAGGGTCAGCACCTCCTCAGTGCTGCAGCAATGAGCCAGGAGCCACAGGAGAAGTTTAAAAACATTCTGAAGGGTCACTTCCTCCCTTTCTCATACTGCCTTAAGTAAGTTTGTGGTTGTGCCATGCTTCCTCTGATGACTTCATTCTCTAGGGCACTCATCCCAGAAAATTCAGACTGCACCTGTCCTGACATCTAAATCTCATAAAGCATCATTTGCTCCATATTTTGCAGAATGGTGTATTGTGTAGGAGAAAAGTTGCTGCAGGTGCCAGTTATCCTTTAGTTGAAAAAGGAGTCACTGCAACATTAGGAAAAAATATCTGGCAGTATTTTGAGGGTAGTGTACACTAGGTTAGAAGTTAGAGGGACATGAAGTGAGAAGGAATCAATGTTTAAAAACTACGAATGGAAATAGGTGAGGGAAAAAAATCTGTATCTGAAGAGACTGTTTAAAACCAGAATGATAATTCAGGAGAATTTTTTATTTCTCCCAGCCATTTGTCCATTCCTGTTCAATTATTTCTCAAGGAAAGAACCAGCTGTCACCAAAGATCATAGAATTACAGACTGATTTGCGTTTGAAGAGACCTTGAAGATCATCCTTGGGCAGGAACATCTTCCACTGTCCCAGGTTGCTCAAGAGCCCCATCCAACCTGGCCTTGAACACTTCCATAGATGGGACATCCACGACTTCTCTTGGCAACCTGTTCCAGTACCTTACCACCTTCACAGGGAAGAATTTCTTCCTAACACCCAATTTAAACCAGGCAAAAAGTTCATATCTAGCAGCTGAAAAAATTCATCACTGTTCTCACACATGGGAATCTGCTCTGGTGTGCAGTTGTGCACACTAACAGATAAAAAAAAAAGAACAAAAAAAAGAGAGGGGTATAATAAAATACTCATAAGGCTTTTGTAGTCACACCAGGATGGGCAGCATCAATATCTTCTCAATTGCTAAGTGAAGATAATTATGAAATCTTTCTGAAAAATGTTAGCTTCTTACATTTAAGACTGACTATATCTCATCTGAATAGTCATTTACTGGAAAACTGTCAGCCTTGATTCAAGATTTTCCAGAAGCTTACTGAGAACAGGTCATGAAAAATACAAGCACTCAAGCATTCAAAAAAAGAGAAAACAAGAACACAAAAAAACCTGGAAAACAAATGTCATGCTTCTTAAGGCCACTTTTTATTTTGCTGAGGACTACATAAAAGCAAAGTACATATTTGAAATGTATCACTAGATAGCAATGAGTATTAGCCTTATACGCTGAAACTACCCTCTATATATTGGTCACTTTCTTATAGGAAACGACAAAACACTCAACAAAACAGATCAAGAAAGGAAATGGTACAGATCTCACTGTTACAGCTAAGAAATGCCTAATGAGCTCCTAATTTTGACCACAAAATGCTGGCCTTTCCATGACCTAAGTCATTCACAAAGGTGTTACATTAATGTTTGGACTCTATGATCTTAAAGGTATTTTCCAACCTTAATGATTATATGAAAATGTACACCTTCAAAAAAGCACACAATTCCTATTCTGGGTACAATTGCTCATTTTAGAACCCTTTTGGAAGAAGCATGGAATTCATGAAAAGTATGTCCTAGATTTTCAGGAAAAAAACCCTAAACAACACAACAAACTCACCCAACATTTACAGTCAAGCAATCCCCTATATTTTAAGTCTGTGGAACTAAAATCATGATTTTTCAAATGGCTAGATTTTTTCTAAATTGATGGGAGACAGGCTTGCCTGGATTATCCTGTCTGCTTCAGTCTTGTACTCTAAAACTGGATTTATTTTGGCTAAGATGGCAGATTTATAACAAAACCACAGAGTACATGTATTTGGTCTAGACCAACTACTTACCAGTCTACTCTTTTTTTAAAATCAATGAAGGCACCTTAAAAGGGGCAAGTAAATTGATTTTGTGCCCCTGGAGGTGCCTATTTATCCTTCTTGACTAGAAGGGAACCTTAAGTAACTAGTTCAGACAGACGAACAGTTTGTAGACTCGTAAAAGTAAGAGGAATCCCACCCAAGGCACTAAGAAGCAGTCAGCTTCACCATAGACATTTTCTACTCCCCAGTGTATGTTAAAGTTTGGTCATGCTCCTTTCCCTAAAGGTAGCGTGCAAAATTAGTTTGTTTTAAATCCCTAGTGAGATTCCTATTACAAGTAATTAAAGTTCAAGTCACAATCTCATAAGTGATAATGAACTTTGAAGGCAGAAGAAAATTAAGTAATATCAGGAATGCAATAATCAGACTGCTTGTAAAATTTATGACATGGAAAAGGAAAAAAAACCCTACGCCATGGAGTGGCATCAGGGGTTCAAAAACTTTAGGCAACCCTATTATTTGTAGATGAGAAGCTGTGTTTTTAATTCCCACATCATGCAACACTTTACTAGCAGCACAAAGAAACTTGACCTCAACATATTGACTACACCTGGACAGTGCAGTGCAGTACTCCCTCACAACAAGTAATTTCTTTATAATGACAAAATGTCTAGGGTAGAAATTCTTATTTAAAAAATTACTAGATTGGGGGCTTCTTTTTTTTTTCCTGGCTTGGTTGATGCTTTGTTATGTTTCTAATGATTACTCAGAAGTCTTGACGCCAGATGGGGGATCACTAAGGTTACCCAGAGTTGAAGATAATTCTGCACTTGAGTGCAGTAATGTATTATACTTTATACTGCAAAGAACATACTCTAAAAACATTATATTCAGCTAGAGATTGTTTAGTCCTTTTGTGAATAAGAGCTCATTCTTGAAAGGGGTTCTTAGTGCCTTTCATTGGATGCAATTAGTTGATAACTTTCTCCTCTCTTTCTCAAACGTAATTTCTAGTTACTGTTACTTGACAGTTTATCCACATACTTCTATTCCAGTGTGGATTAAAACATTTCAACTTTAATATATTTTAAATTCCATTAAGAGGTCCATTTGAGATAGTGGTGAACACTGGTTCAGTGTTCACACAGAGTTTTTTTCCTCTTCACCTTGTATTATTCAAAACTGTACTGAGAGAAAAAATATTTCTCCCAAGTTCTTTTCTTCCTCCCTGCTTACAGACTGAGAATTTAGTCACACAGAGACTTCAAATAAATATTTCTCTCCGCAACAGGAACCCAGATTTGGCTTTAGCTATTCTATTACAGCTCAGCAGACATGCTCATTTCACACCTGGAGGCAACTATTGGAGCAACTCCGTGGCAAAAAAACTCCATTAGTTCCTACAATTAAAGTTTATTGAACAGACTTACGATCACCAAGAATCAGCTTCCACACTGAAAATAAGTAAACTTACAAACTTTGCTTGCCATTATTTCCTAACCTGTGTAAAAGGAAGCTGCAACTTTATGGTAAAATTAAAGAACCGCTATTGTTGACCTAAATGGAAAAGAACAGAGGAATTGTGTTGTTAGCTAAAGGAAAAGGGAACTGTGTCATATGTAGGTTTTAATATTTAATGAATCTATATGGCTGCAATCCATTATGTGACAATTTAATTATATGACAAAAAAGTTTGATAAATAATATTGTGGTAGGACATCTAATTCATTATTTAACAAAAAAAATCAATACTTCCATAAATCATATTTCTACGCACACACATAGTGAAACACACACAAGCTTTCTCAAGCAGGCAAAAATCCAGACACCATAGACCATTCATTTTCTCGCCAGGACAAGTTCAAATTGAAGTTTAATCAGGCCTAGATGGGAATGAATTTTATTTATTTTTTAAAAAAACTGGTGGATCAGAAATGGCTGCTGCTAGATGTTTTTCCTCTGATAGCTTCCCAAAAGTGCTGCATAACTAGAAGGACCATCTTTTGTATTTAACAGACAAAGATGAAATGCCAGATTTCACACTTCTTAATCACACAAAACTGCTGTTTGAGTCAATGGGATCACTGGGGTGAGTAGCCAGACAGGCAAAGGGTATCCTCAGCATTAGTGCTCAAGTTTAGACACATCACAATCAATAACAGGCAACAAAGGAAGTCCTTCTGAAGGGAGGACCATGGTAATGATTTACAGTAAAAGAGTCCTTTTTTCCTCTACAAACCATTCAGATAAAAGCAGTGCCAGGGGAGTCACCCCCGTGGCAGAGCAAAATCTTTCCAGGAGAAAACAAAGAGAATGAGGATGTGAGGCAGACAGAGCTGAAGGCAGACACCAGGCATGAGGCAAGGGACAAATAGCTGGGCACTCCAAAGTCCTGCACTCAGGAATGAAGAGTAGGGGGAAATGAGTGAAGGGAGTGTGTGAATGGAAACTGGGGATGCAGCACATGAAGAAGGATTGGCAATCAGCAGCTCTCTGAGACCACTGTCTGTGGTTCAGATAATTAATTAGTTAGGAATAAATGCTTCCTCTCCAACCACTCAAAGTCTCCCCACCCCTCTATATGACTTTTGTTCATATTTATTGGTTTGTCATATGGTTCCCTACGTTCCAGCCCAAGTGGTGCATCTCAAAGTCTCAGTGTTTTCAAGGTATGGAAAATAACCCTAATTCAGTTCAGAAAAATGATAGATTTGATACTCTGGCCAAGTTCTACTAGGTAGCTCTACTTGCAGGACATATCTGAGCTTGAATATTAACAATTCACACTCTGGTGTTTTCAGGAAATTTGTTTCTTGAAAAATATTTTAAAAAAGGACCACTTTCTTACAGCTGTCCAGACTACTATTTATGTCAAGTATAGTTATCACACAATTTAGGGCTGAGTAGTTTGAAGCTAATGAACTGAAATTTTTGTTTCATTCTGACAGTATTATCACTTTAACAATGATTTGTCACAGTGCTTATATTGCCTTCTAATTTTTTTAGCAAATGCAGTTGCCATCTTGTACTTGATCTAGGGAGTTCACTCTCCCCTCCTGAATTTATGCAATTATTTTTTCATTATGTTGCATCTTGGCTTTTGCTGCCTGGGATGCTGTTCTGTGAAAAGGTATTTTTTTTAGTGGAGGTTTGAGGAATTTGTGTGGGCCCATGTAAAAACTCTACTCTCCTGAGGTATTCTAAAGAAACTATTTTTGCTACAAATATAAATATATGTGTATATACACATACATAAGCATCTAAACAAGCCAAGTTCCAAATACCACGAGAGAAAAACATAGCATTCATCATTCCTTGGTGCATGAATTCCAAATGGGAAATTTGCTAGCAATACTCTTCTGAAAACTTCAGAAATACTAAACACTTCAGTTTACACAATTTCATTCTCCAAATATTTAAAGTTATTCAGATCCTAGACCTAGGTTTTTGGTTTAGTATTTTTTCCTATTTTTAAATGTGTACTGCATGTTTGCAGTTTTCTCTCGAATCCTGTGTTACAGTTTAGAATGTTATAAATAATAGAATAGAGAAATCATTGGAAGTTTATTGCAGTGAAACACCTAGTTTATTAAGCATTTTTCTGACTTTTCCAAACCAGTGTTTGTAAACAGTTTGCTTTGATTTTTTTTCTTTATTCATTACCCAATCTTGATCAGCCAAATTGAATGGTTCCCAGTATATGGCTTCTCTACAGTTTAGCTAGAAAACCCCAAATTATCCAGAGACAAAGGAGGTATGAAAGTTTGCCATTGAAACCATATCAGATGTCTGTAATCAAATTTTTCCATTAAAAATTTCCAATCTCTTTTCCATTAAAAATAAAAGACATAGGGAAGCTATGTTTACTTGTAAAGAAACAATCTTATGTGCATGGTATGCCAAGATAAGTAGAGTTCTGCCTTTTCTGCAATCTCATGAACAATGTAAGATGTTCACATTCTCAAAAAGTTAAAGGTCACTTAAGTATAAAATGTGAAAAAATTAAAGTATGGTTTTTCAGTATTTGCATAGCTTTGGAAAGGATTATTTTTAATGTCATATAAAGGCACATACTGTATGAAGTCACACACCCCATTCATAACATCTGAATAAATACATTGCATCATGTACATAACTGGATCTGCTACAAGAACTTATTTCACACTGATGGAAACCACTTCCTTTTGCACCTCATCTTGCTCAAAGTAATTATCAACCATCACCTGAACACTCATCTGCATATGTAGTAGGACATTAAAAATTGAACTAATTAGCACCTGGATAACAAGGATGAATTCCCACCCTAGACCAATGGCACAGCTGCACTGCATTCCTTAAGAGGGGCAGCAGCAGTGTTCCTGTGATCCAAGTGTTAGCAGCTGATAAAGTAAGAGGAAAGATGATTGCCATCAAGGCTGCTTGACTGCTTAGTGAATGGTATTACTAAAAGCACCAGAATTTTTTTTAGGACAAGAGCGAAAGCATTTCCAACCATAGAACACCTGAGAGGAAAAGACAAGGCCAACACCTGTGTTCATCCATGCACTTCCAGCACTAATTGCATAAATTACATTTTAGACATAATAAATTGGTAAGTGACCCTGGAAGTGTATTTGTTGTAAAAGAACAAAACCTGCAAAATATTAGATGCACTGTCAGACCTTTCAGGAAGCGAAAAGGCAAATTCAAGTTCTCAAGTCTCTTTGCCAGAGAAGAAATTGATCTGACCACATAAACTTTGCTAGTAAATCAATATTCTCAATACCAAAAATATTTACTGAATTGAGCACAGAGAGCTAGTAGAGTTTTGTACTTACTTACTGCTGAAGGAAAGTTGAGTCTGACATGAGTTTTGATCCCACTGACATACATAAAGACCCAAGGCACAAAGGCTTAAATAAGATTCCTGTGAAAATGACAGGTGATGTTAACCAAGAGGGTGTGCCCAGAGCTCCCTTAGCTTAAGGGTGACTCTCCTGTAAGTGGTACAAAACCCATCCTAATAGTATCTCTTCTGTTCTTGTCCCTTAGTGCCTTGCTCTTAATTCTTCAACATGCTTTGCCATAAGGCAGAGATGGGAAGTAGCACATGGAAATATTATTTGTGTCACAAAAATGTAGTAGTGATGAAATAAAATATAAAGCTGATTAAAATTTTGCTTATGAAGTTAAGACATTTTATTTAGTAATTTATTTTCGATTGTTGCAGCAGGATTAGAAATGAAGGAAGCAACAGTGTTTCAATTAACTTTCCTGAGATTGCAAAGGACACTGGATATTTAATTCGGGCTTTAAGTCTTCTATGTATGTCTGGCAAGCTGACCAATATGAAGGCCTTTCACAAAAATTACTGTATGTATCAAAGTTTTAAATTATTCATATAATGAAATGAAATGATAACAAAACCACTGGATAATTAATGAAGTTGTCATCTTGATAAGACTAATAATAAGCTTCTCCTTTGTAAATAATCAGGGATTCCTCTGCTGTAATCACAAAAGCAATTCTATTGTATGTTTATAAGCTCATGGAATAGAGATAACAAACCTTAAAAGCAGTTGGTTGAATTTTGCCAATTGTTCAATGATTTTACGCGATTTCACATAACTGGTTATTAAGTCAGAAAGCAGCTGCCATGCATGTGAATTTCCCAAGGAAAATCAGACATGGTGCAATGTACACAGAAAATAATTATTTTCCTGATAATATCTTTAGGAGACGTATTAAGAGGAAGCAACAGCAGTAATAAGATGTGTATACCTACTAAATCTAGTGCCACTGCAATATGTGAAATGATCTGTGGATTTTTTCTTCTTTAATTAAAGATTCTGTTGGTTTAATTTTACAGCAGCACAGTAATAATGCTGTACTGGATAGATGAAGACAAAGGGCATTAGCATAAGGTTACAGCAAGTCAGATGCTGCAACACAGCTCCATTAAGCCTCATCTATATTGCTGTATCTCAGGCTCCTTCAGAACCCCATCTCTACTTCTGACAGCAATATCCTAAATTTTCCTCAAATCTTTTGTAGAACAGGTCATGAAAAGCAGTTTGCACCCGAGGGAAGACTCCTGGCAGACATGGCAGGCCAAGGCTTTGTGTAAAAACTCCATCTTTTATCAGCACCTGGAGTGAGAAGAAGTGGCTGGAAAGTATCTGTTGAAGGTCCAAGGATGTACAGCAGCACCCTGTCTTTCAGACGTTGCCTTCTCTAGTGGCTTTTTTTCCCCTCACTCATATTCGTGGAGTAATACCACGGTGTCATTTGTGTTTCTGCTTTTCTAATACTCTGTGCAGCTTGCACACTGTTGTGGTGCTTGCTACCGAGGAGCCGAGAGGTCCTAAGACAGCAGAGACACTGGTGGGACAGCTCCGAGGTTTGAAGTGTGACCCCTGTGTTGGGTTACACTCTATGTGTGTTATAGAAAAGCAGGCCTGGAAGGCCCAGAGGTGACCAGGAAGCACATCCAGGTCACCAGGGATGGACATGGGAAAAGAGGATCATGGCTTTGTGGCCTTCTGCACCTATTGTGTGAGAGTATTGTAGGTTGTGACCTTATGGGTTATTGTTTATCTTTCCTGTTTATATGATGGCACATCCTGTGTGTGGGATGGGATAAAGGGAATTTTCACTGCGTAGTAAGGGCAGTAGCCATTAAGCAGTAGCCATTAGGCAGTGGCCATGGGGCAGTGGCCATTGGGCAGTAGCCATAAGGGAGTAGCCATGGCAGTGGCCATAGTAGCAGTCATAGGAGTAGTCTTAGCAAGTAGTCATGGAGTGATCTGTAGCAGTCTCAGTCTCTGTCTGTAGAATAAAGAACTCCATGCAACATCATAGTCTCATCAGAGAAGTCCTTGACCCTGCATTGGTTACTGCACCCCTGAGTGCTGGATGGTCTGCCCCCAGGCGATTTCATTCCCCTGTGTTGGTTGGCCTTGACCCCACTCCACCCCTCCCTTCTCCCCGTTGGTGGTGGCTGTATCCCCTCGCCCTCTCCCCGTATCTCTGTATCCATGGTCACTCGAGGCCACTCGGCCTCTCTCGTTGTTGGACGCCCCGGGAATAAATCATCTTTGGAATTCCATGCAGCTGGGCCCTCTGTATTCTTTGTCTCTGGTAACTTAAGAACTATCCAAAGCTTTTGGGTGAGTGTGTGTTTGTGTCTTCCACCGGCATGGGTGAGAGAAGGCTGTGCCTGCCCAGTACCGAGCTCTACTGGTCAAAGTGATCTCTCAGAGCCATAGAGACACTTCTGGTAAATGCAGAGGCCTCGTCCACCCCACCAACTCCCCTCTGAATTAGTATACCTGGGTGAGTTTATTACTTTACATTGCAGTAAGGACCATCTCTCTGAAATCCTAGGCTCTTGTTCCATTTGGTCAAAACACAAAATCTGTAGAGGTCAACATTGCTTATTACACCATTCCAACTTGCAAATTCTAAGTAGGATGGGGCCATATGTACAGGGAGCAGTGTATATTTCTCTGTGACTTTGAAAAATAAAAAAAATGAGAAATGGTCGCAGTGCTCTATTAGTTGGCTGTGGGCACGTATTTTTACGCAAAATCTGGATACCATAAACCCTCTGGGCATTGGCATTTCCATTTTGGTAATGAAGCCATTTGGTTGTTACAGACAGGAAGGTTTTGAAAGGAAAAGTAGCATATTCCAAATACTTCCTAAGACAAAAACCAAAAACCTTGCAACCTTTTGGGGTTTTTTTTGAAGATAGGTTCTTAAAAATGCAGCTTTATGTCTTTCTCATTGATGAAAGTCATGTCAAGATTTTAACTCCTTACACTAAACTACCTAAGATAAAGTTAAAACTGCAGAATCCACTCTGCAATCACTACAGGCACTCCAGACGCTCTCTGTGCTGTCCCAGGAACATATGCTACTTTCTTCTGGGTAAAAATATGTTGTTTGTAACTTCTCTTCTGTCTACCCAGAGGCAGTGAAGGTTTTCCACTCCTTTTTAACTCTTATGTGGCAAGTTTTGTGTCCTTTTCTCGTCCCCACCAAGAGTTGCCCCATGCTGCTCTCACTAATTGTGTGAACATTTCCAGAACCCCCCAGCTCTCAGTGCGGTTTATTGATGCTCTGCACAGCAGAATACAAAGCAGACTTTTTCAATATTCACAGAGAAAACTCGTAGCTTGTTACAGCAAGGGAAATCCCAAACCATTTCTGAAGGAAAATCAGCTGCCAAGCCAGAGTGGCTCTAACAAGGGAAACAAGGAACAGGAAGGCTGCTGCACACACGTACCAGGATTTTGGTGCCACGTTCCAGCACTTTGGGAATAGGGGTGGGAGCAGAGATACATTCAGCTTCCTACCTGGGAAGCTGCCACATGCACATTAACAGCTATGATCCCACTGCACTGGGAACAAGTAATGCAGGGAAGTTTTGTCTCCGCTTAGTGGAGAGGATCCTGTTCCTCAGATCATCAGATCATCAGTTCAATTTCTATTCTCTCTACCAGATTCTAAAGAAACAAAGATTTGATTTTTGTAAGTATACTAAAAATACTGTTGAGTACATGCATTTATGATGCTCATTCTTCTGAAATCTAAATATGCAAACACATTATAATGCATTTTGAGGGAGGTAAAACTAAAACCTCAATGGCAACATCACTGTATCAGACCTTCTTTGTGGTGCCAGGCCATCAAGTTGCAGTGGAGAAACAGTTAAAGCAACTTTTGCTTGGGCATTTCTTTAAGTTTATTTGTGAAAACATATTCCAAGCATGTACGTTAAACATGGTAACTTGGCATTGCACTGGAAAATCTGGTTCCATACCATTTGGATCCCAGATTTCACAATATCTTACTCTTATAAAAAGCCAAAGGCAGTGTTTTTGTCAAGCGACAAGGAGTGATATTCTGGGAGACAGGCAGCAGAGAATGCATAGCTGGCTGATTTTATTTGGAAGTAAATTGCAGGGATTAGGGTGTGGGGTTTGATTTTTTTAACAAAGTGCTGAGGGCTAACAAAACCCCCCCATTTCAAGTTTTCTTTATTTCTTACACAAAATAATGGTTTCCTGCTTGCCATGAGACAACACACCAAAGTGTGAAAATACTGTAGCAGCTGTGGTGGTGGCAACACATGTCATTTCTGTGCATACGCTGAGATTTTTCTCATGAGACTCTTAAATAGATGCAATGAAGCATTCAATACACACAGTTAATATCTAACAGTAATTCCTGCATGTGTTTGTGTGCTGCACTGGCAATATGTGGAATGACTGCCAGCTTTTACAAATAACAGATAGGTATGACAATATCCTGCTAGGATTGAAATATATCCCAATCAAAACAGAAGGACTGGTTTTGTTTCTATGGTCTTTGTTTGGCATTCCTTACGGAGAAAGTAATTAATACAATGAGGCAGGAGGAGGACTGTCTCATGGGATACACAATCCTTTTGTAACTTGATTCAGTTATTTTTTTCCTAGCTATAATTCTGCAGTGAATGCTCCACCTTCTCTTCCTTGTGTTTTTATTAACTTAAAAAAAAAAAAAAGAAAAAAGAAACAAAAGAAGATGAAGTAAAATGACAATGACACTGTCAATGTGACTGTAAACTTCATGCTGAAAATTCATCCTTCTGTGTATTAAGTGAATTCCTGTTGGAAAAGGGCAGCTGATCCCAGACATTATTCAGCAAGCTCCATTTGTATGTTCTTTCACTGGAACACATGCTAGTGAGATGGATGATTAAAATCTTACAAACCCTAGTGCTCTCCCCAGACTCAAAATCTGCTTTTGTTCTGCAGCTTTCAGAGCACTTCAGAACTAAATCAAAACAGTTGTGACAGAGAAAAATGGAAGCTAAACTGCGTGCTGAGTGCCACCCTCTCTTAAAAGAGGTGAAAAAGAGGATGCAGAGTGAACACGGGTCAGAGCTCACCTAAAATCTTGAGGAGTGACCATGTCACTGACCTCAGGATTTGGCCCTAGCATCACATCTTTTTATCACTTTTTAAGAATCTAAATAACCTCTACTCTGTGCCAAACCGATCTCTGATTTTAAAAAAATCATGTACAGCATCTAAGCTGATAAATAATTGAAACCTCTATCCCTTAAATTTCTCTACTCAGAGGATTTGCTGTCTGCTGCCATATTCTCATGCTACAACTTCACTGGTCCCACTTGAGCCAATAATCTATTTGACTTCAGCTGACTTTAAAACAGATAGAAAATTATTGCTGGTTTGACTTTACACACATCACCATATATTTCAATCTACTTTGCAACTAATATTAAATATTATATTTCATTGTCTTAAATAACTCAATAGTAGTATTCTCTTGTGATTTTTTTTATCATGCCTTTTTCTGGTGTTTTGGGGTTTGGGGTTTTTTTTGAGAAAGAAGTATTCCAACTTTTTAATTTAACCCCCCTTCCCAGTAAACATTTGACATATTTCTCCTGTACCAAAGGGCATACAGGTAACTGCTAAATCTAAAAATAATGTTCTGTAATGGGAATGAGCTGTCATTTTTCTGATTTAAATTCATAAAAATCTATGTACGAGGAATGCTTATAATGTTAAATTGGCACCAGTCCATTCACACCACAAAGGACACAGACACCTTGGTCACACTTTCATTACCCTCTGTAGCTTTGTGTATTTCATTTGAGTGAAAAAAAATCAGATTTTGATATCAAACAAACAAACAAGTGTGGATGGTCATGCTTCAGAAAACAGTATCTAAGTGTTTTAATAAGCTGTTTTAAAATTCATCATTAATCTTTGGAACTGGGCCCACACAACAGAATCTTGTATGTCTGCTTTGTGAACCTCCAAAATTTGGAAGGCTCTGGGCAAAGTGATGTGCAAGGCTGGTTTGGGCTGTAAATCTTAAACATTCCTTGGGAATATCTCAATGAATATTGTTATTGTAGCCACACTTATTTAATAAAAAAATGCACTTTTATTATCTAGCATGTCTGCAAACCATCTGTGAATTGATGGGGTCTATTGAAAAAAAATTTAAAAGAGAGGGCAAACTGAGCTGTCTATGAAAGCTCAGTTTGAAAAGCCATAAAAATAGCAGGCCAAATTTTGGTTCTCTCTGGTTTTTTGATCTTGAAAAGCTCCCTTGTTTTCAGTGAAGGTACACTGATTTTCATCTGCTATGTATCCATTCCTCAGCATATGCAAAACTTCTGCTATTTGTTTGCATTTCTCTCTTACAAAGTTGAAACAGATTAAAAAAATCCAAACCAAAAATATCCTCCCAAAGCCACTGAAATTGCAATTACTGCTTTACCTTAAATCTGTTTATCTTTAAAATATAAATTCTACTTCTAAATTTTACTATAAGATTGGATTTGTATACCCATATATCTGCCTAGAATGTTGTTTTAATATTTTACTATTATTTGCAGATGAATCACAGTTAGAAAATGGCACTCACTAAAGTCTGGAATTTTACCTATTCAGTTTTGGGGGTTTAGTGAGCAGTTACAAAATAAAATAATGTGCTTTCTTGGCACTTCAGTCTTGGAAGAAAATAAAACATTTCAACGTAAGGATGCCAAAGCATATAACACAACCAAAATTGATAGTGATTTTGTAATCATTCTGTCTATTTTATTAGCATGCTACATTTCTGAGAGGTTTGTGAGGAATGCAACTCAATGACAAACTGAGCTCTGTCTATGAAAAAATCAATTATTTTGATTGGATTTTTAAAAGTCATTTCAATATGGCACCATTGCACATCACTTACGAGGTTTGAAACGCACCAGAGCACAGCATTTCCCATTTAGCAAGCCAAGAAAGCATCTTAGGCACTGTAGAAAAGTCTTGCACTGCATTTGCAACCACAGTTTTCATGTGGAAGAAAGGGGATCATTGACCTGGTTCACAGCCATCCTTCATTAAAGGTCCTTCCCCAAGCATCCACATCACCCAGAGCTCACAAATCAGGGTCCTAATTCTGCATACAGATGCGTAAGTGTTAATTTTCCTGTCAGCTGTCCTATTCAAATAATTGATGATAGACAAATTTTTCACTGGCATACACCAGACTTGACCCATGTAAGCTTTTGCAAGAGCAAGATCAAGGTGTAAACAGTTTGCAGAGTGATACTTTTTGGTTTTGACAGAGATTTTAAGATTAAGGGTAAGCTGAGTCCACATAAAATAATAGGAGAGGGCAAATGAAGGTCAAGTTCTGAAATACCCAGTCTAAAGTATATATAGGAATTGAAACAAGATGTCATAGACAGTATTTGATAGTCAATAAAGGATTAGCATTCAGGTTCTTCAATTCACTGTCTCCAGCTCCTAGATATTAGTGCAATAAATCTTGCAAGTATTAAAATATCTGTAAATGGGCCTTACTTTTTCCTTAGGTATTGAACCCTTGACGTTCAGATTTTCAAGTTCACTCTAAATTTCAAGAAGCCAGTTACTGAAAGAATTCATTTTTACACTGCTACAAGGCCTTAGAGACTTAAAAAAATGGCAAGGTACTGGAAGTCTCATGACAGAACTGGTAGAACCCGGCTTGTGCAGAAAACTTGCAGAGCAAAGTCCAATCCCCTGTTATTGCAGGTGGCCATCTCATAGAATCTGTTTAAAAATAGGATTAATCTCCATCTTAAAACTAATTAACTTTTTGCCCCCATGACTCCCAGTGGGAGACTCTATTTTCCAGCATCTCATGACTCTGCCACTTACACACTTCTTTATTTTCAACATACGTTGATCTGCAACCATTTTCTATCTAACAGCTTCTCCAGTGATATTTTTCCTGAGCTCTTTTCCCATTTTTGCCATTTTCTTTTTCCTGTTGAGGCAGTTATAGAGAGCAATTGTAAAGCCTCCTGGTTGATTTTTCATATTTTGTCTAAGATGATGTCCTTCATTTTCCCCTCATAATATTTTTTATCTCTAGTCACTGTAGTAGCTTTACTTTGCATCTCTCCTAGTCCAAGTTTTCTGAACCTGGATGAAGAGGACTTCCCATTGTGTTCCAATGAGAACCTATCAGAGCCCAGCTTGATGTCAAAAATTCCTGTCTCTACTACTGCTACATCACATCCTCATTCTCAGGGTTGCGTAATTTTGATAGTTCAGATATCCTGCTGATGTTCAGAGGAACCAAAAACTCCTTTTCCTCAGATATTTCCTTCTTACCACAGATTATGAAGGTCTTTCCATATAATGACTTTGTCACTAGCAAAACTTGTCAGTACATTCTTAATACTGAAAATATTAAATAATGGTGATCCTAGCTCCTGAAGAACCCTGCTAATGAATGTTTGATTTTTCTAATTTAGCCATTATTATTTGCCTTTCATTCAGGTCTAAATGCTTTACAGTCACTCTGCTAAACCCGTCTTCTCATGCTTCACTAATTACTTCATATCAAAGGCTTTATTGAATCCAAATAAAGCATGCAATAGAACTCCATTTATAAAATAATTTTTTACAATACATAAATATACACATCTTTTACCATCTTTTCTCCTTAACATTTTTTATTTCAGATATTTTAATCTATATTTGTTTTAGAACCTTAACTACACTGATATGCAACCAGCAGGTCTTTTTGTTTTCATGTCTCTCCTATGGAGGCCTTAGTTCTTCAAGGTTCATCTGCTTGCAGGAGTTAATTCCCTTCATTTTTCAAACTTTGTCTCTTTGAAAATATTTATCATTCCGTTTAATTTTGGCTGAATGAAAAAATGACTGCTCAATTAGATACCACTGTGGCAACAGTTATAGAAACTAAAATATTTCAAAAATGAAACCTATAGAACTCATCAATAATTAAAGTGTAGAAATCTGTTGGCTGCTACTTAACTGTTGGCTGCAAGCTTAACTGTGTTACCATTTCTTTTAATAGTAGCAGGATACAATGTATTTCAGGAAAGTTAAGATATTTTACAGGTGTATGAGATTAAATGTTTCCCAATATTTATCTGATTAATAATGCTTCAGATGATTCATATCTATATTCAGATCTGTCTGTGAGAAGCACCAGAAACTTTTCTGCCACGGTGCTTCTCCAAAGCAGTTCTGATCTTAAAGTGGTTCTATGTTATTCATTCTTCCCACTACTCCCCAGTCAGTAATGATTTAAGTTTTTTTTACTCAAACACATTTCTTCATTTCCATCTTCCTTAACAGCACACAATACTTTATTTTCCCTAAAGATAACCCTGCCATGCAACACAATGGGGCAAATCTGACTTTTTCTGTCCATCAGAGATGAAATCTCTGGATGGAACAAACACAACCCAGCTAAACTCCCTTACTTGCAGATTTTTGTCTTTTACTTTGCCCCTATTCCTTTACTGCCTACCATGAAAGGACCAGACACCAAATAAAAAAGTGCAAAGACAAATGAGAAAGACAGGCCCCCATTCCCAGTACATCCCAGCCACAAGTTCACTCACAATACAGACATAGCAGTCCTTCCACACAAAGTTGACCTCACTCCTCTGATCCCACCTGAAATCCTGCATCCTAGGTTCAAGTTTGGCCTTTTTTTTTTAGGCCTTGAGCAGAACATATTGAAAAGTTTCTCTGATTCTTCTTTCTAGAGGAAACAGGCAGAGCACTACAACTCCCTGTTTTATTTATGCATCTAGTAAATTAAGCACTTTATCTCTTACACTCATTTTCTCTTCTTGCATCCTGAACTAGATGCAGAGATCATGCAGTCACTGCTGAATTCCTCCTCTCATTCCTCAAATTAAAGGTGCTCTTATCAACATCACAAAATTTCGCAGTAATGCAGTCTTTAGACATCCATTAGAAATTATCAGTTTAATCAGAGATTAAGAGAACTATTTTTTAAGAGAATACAGTGCCATCGGGATTTACCAGTGAGAATTAATTATTTTACAAATTGTGTCAAATTACATTGGGAGTCCAAACCTTTATATTTCTATGTTGAAAAAAAACCATAGTAACACCAAAAGAAAATGTTTTAAAAAACTCTCAAGCGAGTAAGAGGAAATATTATGCTCAGAAATCTTCAGGGGAAAACATATTGGCGGTGACCGTGTCTGAAAGTTACATTCTGAATGACCTCTGGAGAATGTGTGCTGCTCAAAATAGAGTTAAGTACATGTCATCTAGCAAATGGAACCATTACAGAGAGGCATTATACATACAGTGACACAGAAACATATTGGCTGCTAATTCCACACCCCTATTTATAGCTCCAGAGGTGAGATCTCCTGTGCAGAGTAAACGTGCCTCATCTTTGCTGAGTGCAGCAAGGACCTCTCCTTTTCCATATGGGCGTAGGAATGGCTTCTGCAAAGACATCCCCATTGCTTGTACCTTGACCTTCTCAGGGATGCCTCAGCAGCACAAATGTGGGTGGCAGAAATTGCATTCTGCCAAGCATCTTCCAAGGAAGAAAAAGTGAGCTGTTCCTGAACTGTATCATTTAACTTTGCCTTCATTTCCGTGTCCCAGGATTTGTTCATGGGATGCCCAGTGACACACTTTGCTGCGCAGTTATTATGACTTTACCTTAATCTGCTGTGGAAGGGAAATGCATTCCTATTCTTGAAGTGTCTTGGAAAACACAGAGAAATACAAAATAAAAATACTAAAACTTCCTTATAATTATGCAAATGTGATGGAAAATGAAAATGAAGTCTGGGCTTTGTTGCTGAAACTGGTTTACTTGATATATTTTGAAAATGAACAGTGGCTTCACAGACCACAGTGCTCCCAAGAGGTAAAACAATAGTCAGGAATAACTAATTGCTATTTGTGGAGATTTTCCCTCGGTAGCCTTGCCTTTACATCTCCTCTGGTCTCTGCAGTATTTGGGGTTGGTGTGAAGATCACATAGCTTGTCTGTTTTCAGAGACTCTTGCTCATCCCAGCAAACCTACCAAACCCTGATTGTGAACTGGTTCTCAATTTTGACACTCTAAAGGGGAGCAGAAATGTCACATTATCTGTCAGGATGACTGAGACATTTGTGGTTCAACCTTCATTCCAGGGGATCCTTGTTAAAGGAGGAAGGCCTTTATTCTGTCCCATTCACTCTTCATATGTACTGCAAAGTGGCTAAAGTAATGATGTTATAAATATTATGCTCATGTATTCAGGCCATGCTATAAAGGGAAGCCATTTTAAGCCACTGGATGCAAAAAGGGAGAAAAGAAATAAAAATATTTCAACCGGTGTTTTATTAGTGTAAAATGAAGATGCAATGATTAAAAAGGGATGGCCTGATCATTTGATGGATAGATTTTGTTCTGCTTTCCTGAATGTTACTTCTAAAATAATATATTTGTTACAGCCTACTTCTATTCACATACTTAATTAGAGCACCAATTAAAGTGTGCTGTGGAAAACACTGTGGAAAATGCACCCTCTACTGGCTCCTGCAAACATGTTAAGGAATAGAAGTTTGGAACTTTTCTGAACTATCTTCCCAGAAAATATGCCTGGAAGCAGAAAATTAATGACTTCACTTACAAAAACATGGTTCTTTGCAAAAGAGCACCTAAAGATGTTTTACATACTAGAATTTATGAAAAGACACGAGCCAGAAGAATGTATTTAAGGAATACAAAGTACACTGTTTTAATGAAGAACAGCTTATTGATTCAAAATAATACCTAACACGTATCTTATTGTGAATACAGCCTAATGACAATAGCCATGAAAACAGAGTGGTAAGAGAAATGCTTCCTGTATCTATGATGGACAACAAACTTATCTTTGATTCAGTAACCCTGCAGAGGAGGACAGGATTATAAAGCCAAAAGAGAAAACTAAGTGTGTTCAGAGGAAATCAATCAATCACTGATTTTGATTCCTAAAATATAGAGGTATGACCTCTCTGCATTTTCCTGTTTCAGCAGGAAAACACAATTTCTGCAAGCAGCACTGATCTCTCTGATGGTTTTCTCCCCAGTCTATTGTAAATTGGGATAACAGAGCTACTGCTATTCCCTGATGGCATCGATAGAAGAGCCAGGTGTACCCAGTGCACAGTGTAACAGAGCTGCTCTGCTGCTGTAGGTTCATTTGTTCACTGCCTGCCTATTTTCTACCCCAGTGCAGGCACCTTTTCAAGTCCATAGGCAATGTGCAGCCACCTGAGGTATTTCCCTCTCCAGCTGGCCACCCTGGCCCAGAGGGGACAGGCCTCACCCTTTGCAACCAAGCAGCAATTCTGCTTAAAGGAACACTCAACTCCAGTGGGAATTTCATTTTTCAAAGAGCCCTGGGGCTTATCCCGGAGCAACTCCTTCTATTTAACAACTTGTAGCTAAGAAAGGATGACAGGAGGAATCCCTGAGACGTGAGTAACCCCTGCTGAAGCACACTGGCAGACTGACTGATGTCACTCTGGAGAGCTGTCACATTAGGAGTGTACCCTCCTCGATGGGCTGTGCAGCTGAAGACGCTGTCTAATGAGGTGTTACCACGTAATGATAATGGCCTTCATGGAGCTTCTCTTTAATGATCTGTGTTACTTTATAATGATAATGGTCTTCTTGGAGACAGACTATAACTTTAATCTCACAACCCCACTGAGGAGGTTATACTCAAAGCATTACAAGTCTTGCCCATGACCTCTGTGAGCAGCCTGCTCATCTGTGGGTAGTCATCAGAAAGAGCCTTCAAACAGAAAAAAATAAAATTCAAGTGAGAGGGCACAAGCCTTCTTAGATTATGGGGAAAATATTCCACAAAAGAAAGATTAANAAGGGAAGCTCAATAGCTCCCAGTACTTTTTGCAGATTCCTAGTCTCAAAAAGAACAAAATAATTGTAATTAGCAGAACTTTTAGGCAGTATGATAATAAGAGAGACTGCATAGTCCACAAAGACTTCCAAGTGTGTTTAATTTGAGATGATGCATGCCCTATCATTATCTTTTAAATTAAAAATAAAAAAATATTTAAAAAAAAATAAATCCAGCTTGAAACCCCCTCAAGCCTACAAACAGAAAGCCTCCAACATTCAAGTCACAACAGTTAATTAGATGGAAGAAAAAGCCTTGAATTGTGCTTTTTCTAAAATCCAACATCAGGATTGAGACTGAAATCTACCCATTATTCCTACACCCAAATTTGTATCTTCTAATGTTTGTAGGTGTCTTCCCTCTGACATAAAACTGTAAAATTATGATAGTGTCTGAAAGATTGTTTCACAGCATTTCAGTACCAACCACATACAGGAAAAAAGTGCCCAGGAGAATGTACTTTAAAAAAATGACCTGAAGTAAATAAGAAGTGATCTTAATTCTTGTGCTTGTCACATTTCTGAAATAGTGTGGTCATTTAATCATGCATTATTTCAGTTCCATGATATTCTCTAACAAGAATGCTCTGAGGACTCCTTCAATATGCATAAGTGTAAATGGAAATTATACAGGTAATCTAATTGATCCCACAGTTCAGCCAAGGCAGTATTACAGTGTGAACATGTTTTTCATATTTTAAATACTTTATCTGCTTATGCAAAGTAAACAGTATATCTAATTATTAAAGAACATATCATTTTGCCTTTTGCTCTACAGGAAATATTCTACAATATATTTTCATATGAGAAAAGAAAATATGTGTCTCCCTTGAAAATAGATACTACAGTATGCTTACATTAGAAATTTAAAAGACAGACACTGGAAACCAATGAAATGGGCAAAGATTCAACCACTAACCTTAATATTCTAAGAATTTTTTAAGCTAAATGTAGTGCCAAAATAAATGTGGCATCAGTGGACATCTGTTCCATACTCAGTGTAAGTCCTTCTCTTAGTTAACTTGAATAAGATTAATTTAGCTTAAATTTAGACTTATCTACCAAAGACAACCACACCTGAGTTAGTCATCAATGTCAACTCCATCCTTACTTTTATTTCTGTTTAAACATCCTTACTTCTATGTGTTTAAACTTTCTGCATCTAAAAGATAGTTTTTAGCATACACTAACAATCTTAATATAGCAACCATGTCAGAAAAAGAAAAGAAATAAAAAAAGCCCACAACTAACTCCACCCATGCAAAAACCCCAGAGAGTCTCACTCTTTTTAAAATTAATCTGTTTTACTCATAAGAAATTCACCTGAAACTTCAATTTCTCTTCTTTTGATACATAAGATCAAGTGAGAAGCTGAAAAGTTCTGTGTACAGGATAGATATAACCAGACACAGCCTTAAGACTGCCTCAAGACTGTAAATCTGACCATCAGAAAAGCTGTAATAATATTTGTTAACGGAAAAAATTCAATCAAGAATTATTGCTAAAGAACTGCATATAATTAAATTTTGCTTATTCACTCTTCAGGATTTAATAACACGATTTCAATGATGATGCCAAGAATGAAACTTGATCATTTTGCATAGCTTATACCAATGAAATACCAGCAAAGTTTAACAAACCCAGCATTATTCATTCCAAAACTTCAGCATTTCTACAACATAGAAACTTTAACTTAGACACTCACTGCAAATAAAATCTGACTTAATTATATTTTTCCCCTGCTTTTGGTCTATCTTTTGTATAATCACATCACTATCTCAGAGGTATTCTCCAATATTCACTGAAACCTATTCAGAAAATCCCCTAAAGAGGGTTTTATTATCTAGATAGCTTATTTTCTCTAAAATGTAAATGATGCCATAATAAGTGGATATGACATCAGGTTTCTTAACTGCATCATAATTTTGAAGAACTAACTCTGCTGTGATTGAATGCCAACAAATTTTGATAGATTTTGGAGATTTTAAGAGACACTATAAGCAATTCTGCATAAAATCTAACAAACTTCTTGCACATCAAAATGAGCCTTTGATCCTTTAAGCAAATAACTTCTAAAATTGGAATTGGTAGAGTAAGAATTTCATGTGTTCTGCTGTTGCCTCATAGTACCTATTTTATTGCACATCACCAGAGGGAGCTACATTTTGAAAAATTTTAGTACTGCTTTGATGCTCTGAAACATAATTGGTGTCCCAAAATACTTGCAGTGTTTCTTGAGCAGAACACAGGTTCAGTCTCATTCCCCACTGGGTCAGAGTCAAGAAGTGCTTTAGGATATAAATGGTGCACTGGTTTCTCCCAGGTTTTAGGCAGACATCCCTACAACAGTGCTAATAGCTGTTAAAATAAGTAAAAAAACCACTACTTAAAGGATGCCTTTTCCAGGAAGATGGGAATTAGCTTTTCCAACAAGCAAGCTGAGTCACTGAGAGGTGCCAAAGAGAGCATGTGGCCACTTGCTGTCTTTGCTTGCCCACTTCTAGAGGGCAAGGGCTGGCCAGGGCTGCTGCAGGAAGGCCAAAAAGCCTCATTTCCTTCTGCTGCTTCTCACATGAAGGTCAGCAGCTGATGCTCCCCATCCCTGGAGAAGGACAGTCAACGAGGTGGCAGAAAGTACTTCCGAAAGCTCCCCGGAGGTAATATAGTCACAGAAAGGGGTGGTAGGGAGAAAAATCCTCTTTTGTTTATCATTGATCTGCTCCCACTTCCTACCCTGTGAATAACTCAGCTCTCACATTTCATACAGCTCGTCAGAAGGAGTCCTAGAGGATTTTCCAGCAAATCACTGCTTTGCCCTCCTGACACTTTGGGACAAACAACCCTCTGCTGCAAGTGAGGCCGAGGAACAGCACTGAGCTGGGAAAGCTAAGGCAGATTAGACACAGTGGACTGAAAAGGCAGAATAAAATCAGTTGTCTGCCAGCACACAAGCCCAGATGTTAGTTCTGAAAAACTTTTATTTTAACAGTACACCAGGTTCTGACACACTTTTATTTTTATAGGCCACCAACGCTGATGTAAAGACATGTCTAATTGAGTTAGCACACATCCAGTGGTTACATATAATCTATTCATGTTAAAACTAAATTTTTATAAATTTCTGTCACGCATATTACTTTCTATACATTCAACCAAGTGTAATGCTTTATCATTTTTTTTAGTAAGGAATGTCATTACTCATTTTTCCTCCTTATTTTTATATATTGGTTTAGATTTTGGTAAAATAAATACAACTCATGCCAAAATGCCTTCACACTGGAGAGTCTTAAAATATCATTATCCAGATCCTGAGGTCAATAAGCATCTACATAATACTGTTCAAGGGTTTGGTCTATGAATGTTCCCAAGCTAGATAATTTTTTCTCAAGTGTCAGACAGCACCCCCCTCCCTCCTTTTCTAATTCCATATATCCCCTCCTGGGTTAGGTATTAGCCTCAAACTTAAAGTGACTAAGAATTATTTATTTCTACATAGGCTTGTGATTTGTTTGTTTACCTCCAAGTTTGATTAGATCCCATTAAAAGTTGAGAGGAAACAATAAATTCTCTTACATGACTCTCCACTGAGATTAAGTGTCACTATACAAACATGGAGAGAGAAGTTACTCCCAAATACAAGAACTGACCCTTGCCTCACAGTGACTAAAAATTGCTTTTCCTCTTTTTTTATTTCTATATGTGCTATAAAGTTATTCTTGATATTTGTATTTCACATCATATGACTGGGGGGAATATAAAACATATGCAACTTGCCAGAAATCAGCACAAATACACCAACATAAAATTGGCACAGACCACTGGAAAATCAAATCCCATGAACAGGCATGACTTGTCATACGAATAGACTAGAAACAGGTTCCAAACTATATCAACAGCTCCAACTATAGAACCACAGAATCATTTAGGTTGGAAGATACCTTAAAATTCATCAAGTCTAATCGTTAATCACGCACTGCCAAATCCACCACTAAACCATGTTCATCAGTTCTACATCTTTATGTCCAAATATTGCAGCCTTTTGGGGTTAAGGAAGGGCAAAGTTGTTGCTCCCCCTTTGCAGTGCACGTGGAACAACTGGTTAGATCCTCCAGCAAGGAGTAACACACATCTTAAAACTCGGGCCACCAGAACAGCTCTGAAGGGTCATCAAAATTTACTTTCTCTCTTCCAGACTCCTCTCAATAAAGACCGTGGAAGACAGGACTACAAAGAAGATACTGCATTTGCACACGTTCCCAATTATTAAAAAAAAATATAAAAATTAACAAATTGTAATATACTGCACTGTATATTATGGCAAATACAAGGCAGTCTCCACAAACTTTTACCTTTTCAGAAAGATGAACTCTACAGCAGGTGCTACTTAGGCACTGTATTCAGCATCTTCAAGTCAGATTTGTCCATAGAATGGGAGTGATGTTTGAAATCCCATGTTCATGGTTACATAATGTTACCAGCACTTCTGCCTTATCCTGAGGCCTTTGGTGAGCCATGAGCTATTCTGGACTGATAAACACATGCTAAAATAAAGCAGGACAGAAACTCCTAACTAAGAAAATTAGCAACAATTTTCCTAAAAGCCCTCTGAGAAAACTTTAAAATTTTAATCTAAAACTTCCAGTTCCACAAATACGAAGATCTTTTTCCTCACAGATGGAAAGAATTAACCAAGGAAATCAAACTAAGTCAATAATTAAAGCAGCATTAGCAGTAAATTGACAGTTTGTTCAGTAATGAAAACCATCAATTGCCAACTGTAATGAAATGCATTATTAAAATCATAATGAGGGTGTAAATACATAATGCGGCATAAAGATACAATCTGAAGGAGTTACCCAGTATAGGAAATAATTAACCTAGAATAACAGCAGCAATACAAAACAACTGGGACCTACCACAGGTTGTAGATCAGAGGAAAAGGGAACACCTGTTGACTTTTTCTCTGTATACTGTCCCTGTGAATGCAGGAAGATGTGTCTTTTTGGGATGGCTTGCAGGGAAGCAGGCAATCTAACCACTACAGGCACCAAGTGAATTATAATGACTAAACTTTTCCACTCATGGCTCAAATTGTGGAACTGAGGCCAAGACACAAACTTTTTTTCCCCAGCTGTCCTCTGTTCTGTAAACCATGATGCCTTCCCAGGGTCCTCAAATTTAGCAATTCCTTCTGGTTCAAGGGACTAACACCTTCCCTATTGACAAGGTATCAGGCAGAGGATAGACATGCTCTTCTTCTATTAATCAGAACTCTTTAAAATACACATTCCCCTTCCTTTACCATCCCCCCCAACTAATTCATTGCAACAAAAAGTTATCAAATTAAAGTGGATCATTGAGCAGAGCTGCAGAAAATGCCATAACCATGATTATGCTAAAGGTCTGTGTCCTTTGCTCTCTGCACAGGAGTGGTTGTGGAAAGCAGATGCTGGGGAGGAAGTGCTGAAGGAGGCAGCATGACAGTCTGATTTTGGAGAGACCAACTTAATCAGGTCGCAGTGTTCATCAGCTAATGTAAAGGGTCAGCTTGAAGGTTAAATAAAGATGAGAGGAAAGGACAAACTTCTGAGGCAGATGAGAACTAGTATGTAGAAGAATGAAAGAAAAAGGAGAGCAAATGCAAGAATCTAAAAGAGGAAATAATGGAATCATAGAATGGCCTGGGTTGGAAGGGACCTTAAAAATCATCTAGTTCCAGCCCCCTGCCATGGGCAGGAGCACCTTCCACTAGATCAGGGTGATCAGATGCTGAATTAAACGTCATAAAGGTGGTAAGATTTTTAAAGACCTTTTGCTGGAATCTGTATTTATGCAAATTAAACTGTTACGTAAATGGTAACAAAGACATAATAAAGAACAAAACTCTGTTAAGAAGCACATGTTTTCATTAGTGAGATAAGTCACAGCCCACTTACATTGATCTGTTTACCTAAGGATGGTCTAGTAAGCCAAGATTTGGAACACAACACTGAAAAATGAAACAAGGAAGAGTCACATTCAATCTAGATAGGCAACTTCCCACTGAACACCACAGGGTAGTTGAGATCTCACAGCTAAGTTCAGCCTGTAGCCAGCTCAGAAATAAGAGGCGGGGAGGACTGAGAAGGGTAAAAAAATTTAAATCATATGCTACCTGAAATAGGAATAGGTGGACAGTTTTGTGAAAGGACTGTATTGGGAAGAAAATGACTACACTTGACTACAGATGGCTCACCGCTCCCAGCACCCCAAGCAGTCTTTCTTAGACATCTTATTAAAGGCAGACTTTGTCCATATAACCAGTGCAGTGGCCTGACAACTCTTGCGAGAGCAAGGTCCCAAAGGGAACAGCAGAGCCCATGTTCACTGTCATTTGAGCCTGCTGGTGCAATCCTGATCAAAACCCAGCCCTCAGGAGCTGTGTGGGACCATGGCTGGTGTGACCCCATGGCTCTGCAGCGGGAGGGAGGCAGCCCAGAGATACAGCAAGCCACTGCTGCCTGGATAATCCCGAGAGCAACTGTGTCTCCTACGTAAATTCAGATCCACATCTTTACAAATGTGCTACCCTACTAATTTCCTTACTACAACCACCTCTGCCTCAGTAATTTTCCTCCCAAGAGACAAGGCAAAGGTTCAGTATATGAAGATATGCTCGAATACATGTTGCTGCACTGGCAGCTTGCCCACCACAATGAAGACATGAATAATCTGTGACAATAAAAGGGTAATATTATGTGCTTTGAAAGGGGCATCTTTCAAAAATGCTTCATATTATTTACACCCAGATATAAAAAAGTCACTAGTTACTAGAGTTAATAAACCATTACAAGTTTGCTTTAAATGAGTGGGATATCTAAATCCAGCATTATTTATTAGGCAATATGATTTTTCTTGGTATTTATCCATCAAACATGGCACCCTTATTGCACATGTATTATGCAAAGTGTCAAATTAAAGTATTGCTTATAAAAATAAACATTAGTTACTGAAGTGATCCAAATGCTTGATTAGAATGTTATTTAGGGAAGCTAATAAATATCTTTAATAAATATTTTGAACAGGAGTGGGAAGGCATGTAAGAAAAAATTTTGAGGTCTCACCTCCTTGCTATTCTTTTCTCCAAGCAAACAATGAGATAGAGAATAGAAGTATAAAGAAAAACATGTCTCATGAGGGCTAATTAACCAAAGACCACATTAGTAATTATGGCATCTGTCTTACAAAGAGAAAAAGGACATAGTAACAATCAAAAGGACCTCTGCAGCAATTACAGTACAGGAAGTCATGGGTGGAGAATGGAGTCTCTCTTTGGTTTCATTCCACACCATTATTTGACTTGCATTTTTCGGCTAGAGCAGGCTCAGGTCTCCATAAATGCCCACTCATCAGGCACTGAGACCTGAAAAATGCTGGGAATGATTCATCCCCACAGGATTCAGCCAGAAACTAAGACAGCCACTGACCTCATGGCTTTTCAGGGAGAGACCAGGATCGAGCCTTTGAAACAGATGTTGGAGAAAGAAGCAAATTACTGCATATTCATAGCAGAAAGTTTATCTTCCCAAGTCTGGCACTGTGGTACATGTGTTAATTTGGCTTTTGCAACCAGAGAAGACACTACAAACACAAAGTTAATTATTATTTAAACACTTAAAGCTGACTTGATCACCTTGATCAGGGTGATGAAGTAGAAGGGGGGAAAAAGGGAAAAAAAAATATATCCTGTTCTTAAAATTTTAGGTGCAACTTCTCTTCACATTCCCAGAAGGAATTTCTCCTATGGCATTAAACTTTCAGAGGATATTGAATTGAAGTATAAATAATGAACAGAAATGAAATGGGTAACTGCAGGCATAAGCTGAGGAATGTACCCAGTGAGCTTACTGCATACAAACCATTTGCTACCAGGATTATTAAATATATTTAACTCTATTGAAAAACAACAAAAGTACTTACACTGGGAAAAAATACAAAATTTTATGGCAGTGGGAACATTTTTGCTCACTAATTAAATTCAACTTTTTGTTTGGAAAACTAAAATGGTATCAATGAACAAGCAACAGGTTTCACAAAAGAAGGGAAAGGAATATTCCACTGCCAGAAGGGTCACAAATATGCTCCTTTAAAACAGCCAAGTAACAGACCAAGCACAGTCTGGGGCAGCACCCCAGTGCAGCCAGCTAAACATGCAAAGCTTCAACAGTAGGAACCAATTTTGGGACTGTTTCTGAAACAGCTGTCAAACTGCTGACTAGCAGAATGTGATCCAATACTGCAGCAGGCAAATGTGTGTTAGCTTTAATTTTTAGAAGCACTTGCACAACTGAATTTTAAATTTCCACCCTTTTTATGTGGTTTCTGTGCAACCACATTAACTGGAAAAGCAAATAAAGTAGCCCTTCTTCACATGCAGGGCTTCTGAAAGCCTTTGAAATGACTTGAAGGATATAGTAGTAGAGTACAGCAAATATACTTGGCTACAAGAAAAGCTAGAGGTATAATAAGTATTTCTGGCCCAGTATCTCAAATTCCAGAGCAACATCTGGTCTACATAAGATTACCTGTTTATTGTGTTGGTCTTTAGATTAAATAATTGGTTCTTAGGCTGAAAATATAAATAACCTTTGATTTCCTGGCATTTATCCTACTTTAAACATGATCAGGGAGTAGTTAATGGAGACACATATTTCATATTGATAAAAAGCCATATCAAAAAAATCCAGAACACTTGGAAAGACTCAATGGATATGGTTATTTGAAACAGCACATTGATTTAGCCACAGCTCTCATTAAAATTAGCTGCAGGCAGACTCCTAAAAATCACTACATATTATAGGAAAATCACTGTAAAACACTAAGGCAGAGTAAGGTACTACAGTCAAATAGGTATTCCCAAGAACTTTCACTGAAGAAAACCTACATATTCTTTTGAAAATTTGATAAAAGGGTAGGTGCATTGCAGTGTAACTTGACTGGTTTTCGTGAAGCTCTGAGAACTTACAACATTTGAAGTCCTTTGCCACAATGATGAGCTTCCTTTCCAGAAAGACACAAGCAAATGTGTGAGGTTATGAAAATATTATTAAAATGCAAGTCAAATGAAATTTGATGAAGGTTACTGAAAGCAATATTCTCTACAGAAAGCAAATGACAGAAAGCCCTCCTTTACTACCACTATTCCAGCAGTAAAAACCAGATTTCTGTATTAAATATTTCTCAGGGATTATCTCAAATCCCTGTTTTCTTGCATAAACCTGCCAGGAAATCTGTGCTTCTCCATTTTATCATTATTTAATAAATCTAATGCAAAGCATATCACTACTATATAGTCAGACTTCATATTTTAGAAAGCTATGGGCAGTTCAGGAGCCTTTGTTGAGAATCCAAATATTACACAGAGCACAAAGAAAAGAGCAGAAATTACTTCCATTATGCCCCATAGATTTATTACTTTGTCAAAACGTTCTGCTCAGAAAATTATCCAAAATTTTCACCAATTCCATCATGATTTTCTGAGTAATTTTGGTTCATTTTCTTTGGAAATGTTAGAGAAGATCAAAATAGAAAAACTAAAAAGGTTACCAACAAGCAAATATAATACCACAAAATACCAGGAATACAGTTAATAATTCAGAAGTTGAATTTGACACTTTTACTGATGGTTACCTCAACTCAAATTTGGCAAAAATAACCAAGGTAAAATTAACTCATTTTATCTGAAGATAGATTTTCTACAGATAATACCACAGAATTTGTATTTGTTTCTTACATTTTAAAGCTGAGCTAAAAAAGGAGAAAAAAAGGCAAAACAAAGGTCAGCAATATTTACTAAGAGCAAATAATTTGAAAATAACAGCAAACATTCAATAGTAGCAAATTGCTGAAAAACATTATCCTTACATTCTGGTAAGCCATACTTAACCCTTCTCTTAAGTGCTGTTACTGCCCTACAATTTGCTCCTTTTCTAATTTCAGAGTACTTTTCAGCCTTTCTCCAAACAAACTGAAATACAATTATAACATTTTCCCAACTAAAGATTGTCCATTAAACCACTGGTCCAAAGTGACACTTGGCTGTTGAGAGTAGAGACAGCACAGGGCTGTCTGGGAGTGTTAGCATGGATACACATAATCACAGAATGATTATATGAAGGTGCTTTATTAGAGCGCTGGAACCCCGGTGTAGGACACCCAAATCAAGAGTTCAACATAATTCCAGAATATAAGCATTTTTATACATAACTCTCATATGATCATTTGTTAATCACTAACTTGATATTATGCTATTGTATTATTGTTTCTACCATGCACAAGTTTCAATCCCCCTTTGTTTTCATTCAACCATAAGTTTCAGCTCTTTTGTTTCTACTCAAGCATAAGTTTCAGCTCCCCCTTTCTGCCATCCCCCTGAATAATTATATTTACTAATGATTACATCTAGAACATGCTGCTCAGGCCTACTACGCTACCCTGATTTTAAACACTTTGTCCCAATGTTATCAGAAGGACATTCATAAACTGCACATGGTTTCATTTCACATACGATTTTAAATACTTCCTTTATGGACAGAAAATTGAGGCCTGGCAGTTTCCTATCCTGAAGTGATGTGGAAAAGTGTGAAAATCTCTCACATCCTCAAAAATTTTTTCAGTGTGGGAGAAAAATCTTAGCTCTGCTACTTTGGTGTTCAGCATGAGGGCTGTCTGAGAAGTTCAGTGCACATGAGTTGAACTCTGGCAAGACCTTGGCTGCTCCAAGCTTAATTTCCTCACAGAAAAAAAAATAATTCCTCCCTCATTTATCAAACCATTGACCTAAGTGGCATGTGTTCAATCTTCTATAAGGCAGTACTTGACAAGAATCTGATTCTTTCGACCTGTTCCTTCTTGGCACCAAAATGATTTTATGATATCCTGGCAGCACACATTGGCTCTAAATCTATTTTGATTCACTGGGGAACTTCCTCTTCACAGAATCCTCAGATGACTTTTCAATTGTTCCCTTAGTGACATCCAGCATACCATACTGGGTCATGCTGGGATTTTAAAATTACATTAATTTCTGTATTTCCAAATCCTACCAAAACAAATCTATAGAGGTTTTGGTAGGGTTTGGAAATACAGAAATTAATATATTATTGTCTTCCAGTATTGCTGTACTCATTTCTGTCATTAGAGTTATATTTCATCAAGCACACCATTCCAAAGCAATTCAAGATTCTATCCATTTTCTTTTGTTCACATAACCTGGCTCACACTGTAGACTATATCCATAGTTTAAGAGTGAAAATGTTTTCCTAGAAAATGAGTTTATCTTTTCAGCAGATGATCTAAACTTTTTGAACTGAAATACCAAGAAAACTATAATTCACTGGATTATTTAGGATAAGCCATTCCAATGCATAATACATTACAGAAATGTAGGGAAACCTTTCAAACCTACCTGACTTACTATTTATTGCTATTGATATATGAAAAATGTAGCAGTTCAAATTTCAGAGTCTCATATTTTTTTTTTTTACTTCAATACCATATTCTACCCTCTAGGTGTCTTACTAATCCATTTTGACTTTCAGCCCTGGCATTTGCTTGTTGGTAACCCACTGCTGGATTTTTAAAGATTTAAAATTGCAGATTTGTGCAATAAGTAAAAAACAAACATTGGAGTAGCAGCTATGGAAAAAATCACTTGGGTATTCTCTATTATCTTTTTAAAAATCAAAACAAAAACCAAGCCTAAATGTGCCTTAAGAGCATAAACTTTACACTGTATCATATTTCTAATACTACTGAATTTGTGTATTGTTTTTGTATTTTTATTTCACGTTCTGATTGTAAATCTGGCGAGACTACACCAGTACCCTTTACAGTGCTGCTTTAGGGTGTTCAGCCTTCACACTTAATTGCTGGCTATGACCTAAAACACCTTTATAAAGGTAACTCTGGGAAGGCCTCCCAGGGTCTATAGGAAGCTGCATTCCATCTCACCTTCGACCTTTAGAGGGCAGTGCTCCCTTTGGATACCCACAGATATTCCAGCAGGGCAGGATGCTTCCACTATCTGAGAGAGGTAACACTTGGAAGCAACAAAAGAAATTTCAAGGGATGAGACAATTTCTTGCTTTGCTTATATGGGGAAGGGAGCCCATTCATCACTGGGTGAACCCTTTGCATTTTGAAGGGCAGCAGGGACTTGAGGTCCTGTCAGCGTGGCTTTGACAATGACACTCCAGTGGCTGCTGAGAGGAGATGCCTGCAGTGGAAAGGGCAGAGGGAAGTAGTCACAAAAATGAAATGCATCATATTCCTGCCTAGTTCAGTCTCATTTTCAGGCAGACATTCAAACATGATCAAGGCCAGCAGGGCTTCTTTCTGAGCTATCAGCATTCCTTGAGGAATCAATACTGTTTACAGAGTTACTGCTGTTTTACCACAGCATTAAGAAAACTTTCCAGTGTGACCATTCATAAGACTGTCCAGCAGTCACACTCCCAGTGTCACAGACTGTCACTGCTGGGACCAAGGCCCCTTCACAGGGGTGGCTCCATAGACCTGATGGGCACGACTGGACTCCCTGCACACCCACTCACAGTCAGACCAGGTTTCCTCACCAGCTCCATCCCAGGAATTCCATAGCAGAGCCTCAGATGTCTCATTCCATAAAACAATTCATCCGTAGCACAGTAACACAGAAACAGCCTGAGCTGGTGCCTCACAGGAGGGACCCTGAGCAAAGGATCCCCTGAGCTTTTATCCCCTCACAGTCCAAGAGCACCAACATCTCGCTGTTCCTCCTGAGCCATCGAGCCATGGGCTCCTGCTGTGCCTCTCAGTGTCCCTCCCCTGGCTGTGCCACAGGTCCCTGTGCCCTTTGTTGGGCAAAGGGTGGCAGTTCAGGGCCTCCTGTCTCAGGCTCTCACCCAGAGCTCAACCTGCAGCTCCATCCACAGCTGTACGGAATGCATTCCTCGAGAGTAAGAATGTCAGATTTCCCAAAGCCTCCCTCAGAGTGCCATGAAGGGCAACAGTGTGGGGTGAAAATTTGAAAAAGGCCAAAAATTCATCTAATGAAAGACCTGCCGTCTCCTTTTATGTGTAATTTAACCACCAATACTAAGAGTAAAATTTTCAGATTTATTTTTTAAAAAGAAAAAAAAGAGAAGAGAAGAGAAGAGAAGAGAAGAGAAGAGAAGAGAAGAGAAGAGAAGAGAAGACTCAGAGCTCTGATCCATGTGTCCAAGCACCTGGTGGCAGGAGAAAAGAAGAAGTAGCCAGGTTCTTGTCAGTGGAGCCCCGTGACAGGACAACAGGCAATGGGCACAAATGGGAATACAGGAAACTCCATGCCCAGCATCCTACCCTGCACTGAGTCCTAAATGGCCAGACATCACCTCACTGGGGATCCTTCATCTCCATCCTATGCCCAGGGCCTGCAGCTGTGCCTGGGGATGGTCAGGCTGTGGCCAGTGCTGGTCATCACTCATGTCCCACCCTGACTGACCTCACTGGCAGCTACAGGACAGGGATGATCAGGGATGGAGGGCACTGCACTGCATCCCAAGACCATCTTTCTTGAAGTTACTACTTGATCACAGTCTCCATCATTTTAGCATGTTTGAACAAGGTATTATGCCCTGTTCAAGTTACACTCAAACATGTTTCAAGTGCATCTTTAGACACAACAGATTCACTGGGACAAACAGGCCTGTCTGGAGAGTCTGTTCAGCAGAGGAGGAACCATGTCAGCAAGTGGCCAGGTACTTCATGAAACAAAAGGGACTGATCTCCTCTTCCGACCATAAAAACAGCAGAGGATGGTTTCAACAGAAAGTATATAAGGTACTGTGTTTTAAATACATTTTCAATACTTTTTTTTTAATATCTGATACGGTCCAGTAAATTAAATTTCACCAGTAAGAATGGCAAGATGTAAGAAACTAGAACAAATAAACGTCTGAAAAACATTCATGAGGTACTGGTCATCAGCTCTCATCACTTATAGCCCATGAACTGCATTTAGACTTTTCAAGGTTAGGACCACAGGACAACTTGGACTGGGAGGGACTTCAGGACATCTTGTCTGTCATACATGAACTTTACCTCATGATCTTTTGCATATTCACAACACAAACAGTGAAATCATAGTTGTTAAAATGTTAAATGTGTTCCATGTTATAGGTTGTTATAAGTTAATCAGTTGTCCTTGTTATAACCGGTTATCCTTATTATAAAGTTTATTAAGTTATTACTTTTATAAAATAATAAAACAGTTGTTAATTTAGTTTTAAGGTTTTCTAGGTAAATTAAAGCAGTTCCATAGAATGCTAGAGTTAACAGAGAATAAATTGTTATTAAACCAAAGAGAAAGTTAAAAGAAAACAAGTTATAAAAATGTTTGTTAAAAATAAAATGTTCTAAATGTTCTTTGCATTCAACTCTTGTAACCCCTTATTGTACACTTTGAATTTCATGTGAAAATTCTATTTTTTTATGTAATTTTTATTAAGAATGAATGTATTTAATATTTTATTTAATGTGTAAAACCCTTTGGCTGCCCAACACCCAGCTTCATATTAGAGCCCCACTGCACCACCACTTCTAAATTTAGAAACTAACAGTTAGCCCTGTCACTTGCCTCCATAGAAACCATGAATTTTAATGAGGGTCTTTCCCGCCTTTCCAGTCATCATGACATCAGCATTTTTACACCCCTAGACAACATCGAGCTGATTGGCAGAAAGGACTCCCCTCATTAATTAGTATACCCAATCATTTCAAACCATGGAGGCAGGACAGGGGCGGATCTGGGCGGGACCAGAAACTTATAAAAATCGAAGACCAAATCAGAGAGAAACTCTTTTGGCTTTTTGCCCTTGGGACCCCTTAGCCTTTTTACCACCCATCAGTGCAGGTGGTCCCTCTGAGCTCCTTCACCAACTAGTGGTGCAGCAGCTCTTCGAAGCTGGGTGCTTGGCCTCCTCCCTCTCTGGGATAAATCGAACTTAATTATTTTGAACTTGATTTTAGATCAAGTTCACCCCAGCTTTGAACAGGATTGTCTTTGGCTACCAACAGGTAGCCAGGGTAGTCTAATCACTGCCCGGGACTCTTTTTCTTTTTTTTCTCCTCGCACCCTTTCCTGTTTCCCCTTGGGAATCCACCGGACCTCGTGGGCTCTGGAATAAAACATCTTTTTAAAGAACCCACGAGTCTGAAATTGTCTCTTTTTATGACATTGTCCAAACTCCTGCTCAGAGCATGATGCTGGGTCTGCCACAAAATGCAAGATTGCTTGGTAGGTAAGCATTATGCTCACCCTGCTTGCTTGATGTGACATCACAACCATGCATTTGTGCTATGACTGCTTTCACATTTGGCTGAAGCCTCTACTTTTTAAGCATCCTTTGAATGTTTTTCCTTGGGTTAATAACCATTCTGTGTGATCTCTCAATGGTTTAAATCAAGTCATCAAAGGAAAGCTATTTTGCTGCCATAACTTGAGGCCAAAGAAGTATTTTGGCATGAAAAAGTTCTACTAACATTTAAACTGATAAGTGGCCCCTAGCCATGATCTAGTGTTCAATCATAGGAATTCACATATAAAATCAAAACGTATTTTTAATGAAAATCCATTTAACTGATTAAGGGAAGATAACTTGCTTTTATGAGAAGCATGAATTTTAGATCTATGAGAATATGAGCATCAATTTTTTTTCTTGTTTTCTTTTTTTTTAATTCTTTAGATTTAGGTTGTTGGTTCAAAACAAGTTAAAGTGAGGCGGTATATTTCAACTCACAGTGCACATTCACTGGTACTCATTGACAGACTTTGAAAACAATCCATTTATTCATTAGAGAGTGCCAAAAATAACTCAGCAGTTTCTGTTTTGCTTCTATTCATAGATTTCCTCATTTCATGTTAACCACTTCTTTCAGCACTTGGCACCTTGCAAAAAAATTCAGAACATCTTGAATTATTAGTTGTTTACTGCATTCACAAAATAAAAATGAAAACAAAATACTAATAGCACATCCTAGCAAATCCCATGTAATGAGATTGGGGCATCTGAATCCTCTGTAATGTACCCTGCCATTTTGATTAATATCATGAATGGTAAAGTAAATTGAAACACATAGATGCATATTCAGATCTGTTCAGACTGTGGTTATATTAAGCATTTCTTTTTTAAATGTAGAATTGGAAAGTCTTAATTATTCTAAATTATCATAATAATAGTTGAATTTGGTTTGCCTACTGTATCTCTTGCTTAAGCCTCAAAGGTGTATCCATTTGTACATTTTTAGGATTCCATTTCATTATGAAATGACTGACATTTCAATGAGAGGCTGAAATTAAGCCATAGCAAAGATTGAAGCAGAAATGGTAACACTGACTTACACAACAAATCCTGTCCCTAGGGCCTTTTTGAAGAGTGCTGTAGTTGTTGTCTCCTAAATTGTTTATTGAAGGGGTTTTATAGTAATGCAACAAATTAAATCCCATAGATAGCATTCTATTTCCCACAAATGCTGAAAAACTGATATGAAAACTTCCAGTGTCATAGTTTATGGTGATCTTGTCCTGAATAAACTCATAAACACTTTATTCTGCCATTCAGTTTATATGTTGCTGCCTCACATTTGGATTGATGGTTGACAGCAGAGATGTATAAATTATGCACGCCAATTTACTGAACACCATTAAACCCAAAGAGTATGGGTAATTTCAATAATTATACATATAAATAGTATTATTAGCTCTGTCAAACTCAGTACCTGGATAGCATGTCAGTATATAATATCTACTAGGGATTCAAAATGTTCAGGATTGGTGACTGGAGAGGTTCCAGCTACCATTTCTACACAGCTCATACCTGTAATGTGCAACTAAACACCACACTTAAGATGCAGATAAGCTTTGATGGAGCCTGATCTGTCCAGATCTGTGCTGTATTACTAGAAAGAAGATCAGAACTGAGAAATAATTGCTTTTAGTAAAGACTGAAATGTGGGAATTTATATTACTGTCACCAAAGAACTGGAGAACATTTTCATCTGTATTGCTGCAACTTTCTTTCAGGTAGCTGGTTAAATCCCAAAGCTCCTCTCAAGGACTGTGCCTGGAAATGGTTGCTTTCCATCTAGGGTGGCAAACTTCCAGTCTGTTACTGTTTACCAGCTTCCCTTCAGTGCTGTTGACAGGCCCCACTATGATAGGTGTGCAAACACATGATGAGCAACAGCCACAGAAAACTACTTCAAATAGACGAGGATTGGACAAAGGATTGGACAATCATCTGCCACATTCCTGTTTTCCTCAATTATTTCAGTCTCTGGTATGCTTTAGATGCACTGTACAGACAAGGCAGTGCCAGCCTATGTACATGGAATTTTAAATTTGTCAGGAATTTCCAAATGAAAGTCTTACAGAAACTGCTGCTAAACAACTTGACATCCACTTTCAAAATCAAAAGTCTCAATGGAGTGATGGAAACAGCAGGTATACCCAAATATTGTTTTAATTTCAAAACTTTCTCAGATACAGAGAGATTAAGTGATTTTTTTGTTCAGTGTAAGTGTATCAGCCTGACCACTGGAAATAATGGTCATGTATGATGTGTTACAAAAGAGCAACCAAGGGGGGAGAAACTCCTCAGAATTTAGACTATCAGCAGTTCTTGCTCCAGTAGGAAAGTACCAGGGAAGCACAGGAGACTTTCTTTTTGGTTCCCTCAGTTTATAAAACACCTTTTTAGAAAAGCAAAGAGGATTCCTTACGTTGTGTGACCCTGAGGGGAAAGGGTGTAGTTGACGAAACAGGTTCACTTCTTTTTCCTTCTTGACAGCAGCCCTCTGAACTGTCTGTGCAGAGCTGCCTGAACCCCATGCATTGGGAAGCTCTGGGAAGCACTGAGCTTCTCCAACAGCCCATTTGTAATCCCTCTCTGCTGCTTAAGCAGACTGTAAAATGTCTCACCCACAGTTTTTTGTCCTGGGTTTTTTTTGTTTAGTTGGTTGGTTCAGTTTTGTTTTTTGGAGTTTTTTTGGTTTTTTGTGTGTTTTTTGGTTTTTTTTTTCTGATTATGTTACTAACTCCCAGGCTAGGTTACACTGTCAGAGAGGATCTATTAATGAATTAAAACAACTCAAATGTTGCCACGTGTTGTCATCTGACATCTCCTAATTACTACACCCAATGCCTTCAGCACTCACACCAGCACACACCAGACAGCTGAAGATCAGCTGAGCCTTGCAGCCACCAGAACTGCACTGAATTACACCAGCTCCACATTTGGCCGCCCTGCTTTTTGGAGTTTGGCCAGGTTGCATCTTCTGATGGACTGTAAGCACACTTGCAGAGCCATCTGCAAGGTCTCCTTTACCAGGACAGAAGTGATTTAAAGTTCCTGCATCTTAAAGATCTCTTTGCAGTGTGCAGAAGTGCCAGTCCCTCAGAGTCATTCTCCCAAAGCTGTGCCCTTCCTGTCCTGCACACAGACACCTTCAAACATGGCACCAAGCCATAACAAGCTTTAAAAGGTAGTGGTACAACCAAAAAACACTTCTCTCTCTAGTTCTGTTGTATGGAGATTATTATTTAGAACTACCAAACTGAAAACAAACCTGCTGGAAGCACCACCTGAAAGGGCTCTTGACTTGGGATGAGCTGGTTGTGCTGATCAACCACAGAGATAAACCACTCTGCAGCATCCAAGGCAGTGCAGAATCATGCCCAGGTTTGTGTAAATCATGGGACAGAATCAAGCTACCAGTCAGACTACAGCATGTCCATTGACAGTCATGAAAAAGTGATTGTTTTATTTGCCTACAGTTTTCTGGCTGTATAAAATTTTTACTTGAGTACTCTTATATTCCAGATCACAGCAGCAGTCCTACCTCTCGTTGATTGTAAGAAAGGCATATATTTTCAGCCCGTTTTTATGGCTTCCCTTAAGACTTTTCTTCTGGATAGGAAAAATAATCATACTTCTTCCCTCTATGCCTAATTTACTTTGCAGGAGCATCACCACCAGGAATAGTCAGAAGCAAAATCTGAATCCATAGAGCTGACAGGCTGCTCCTCACCCCCTGGCAGATGATTACTGGCATGGTTGTGGGTTGCTGCCCATGCTGTCCCTTCACAGCAGGAAGATTTCTAAGTGCTATTTTCTGTTGAAAAGACAGTCCAATAATTCCACGTGCAAGTGTGTGCCGGCAAACTTTCCTGCTCAACAGCATAACCACTTTAACCAGAGCCCAGCAAGGCTGCAGCCAACAAAATGGGAGAGATTAATCACAGAGTTTCAAAGTATTTACTGCTTTATTTACCAGTTTTTCACCAGTTTGCAATTTTTGAGTATTATTTTACATTTTTTTTGTAAAAGCATCATGCTTTAGAAAAGTCCTTTTTAAAACTGAAAACGTAGAAGAAAAAAATTAAGCATGCATGCACGCAATATTCAGTGTGCCAATTTATCAATTTATCAGTTTACTCTACAAATAGCCTGAAAAAAATATAACCCACCCAATTGTTTGTGCCCATGTGGCAGCACTCACAATGAAAAATCCCTGTTTTTTCTGAAATGCTCTGCCTTCAGTGACTCACTGCTCCTTGTGCTTCCTCTTGTGTGATGGGCACTTTGGAATGAAGCCCCACTGACTACTGAAATCTATTGTACTATTTCAGCTCTTGGAGATAAAAGCTGGAAGAGGCACAAGTCTAAAATGGCATTTTGGGAGGGCAGGGAATGACACTGTCTCTGGGTCCCTAGTTTTCCAGGGAGCTTTGGCTAAGTAAATGATATTTCTTTAGATAACTGGAAATCAGTGTAGAAGGAGCAAACCCTAGCCAGCAGACAAAATTAACGTTTATATTAATTATTTTTTACCTTCTATTACTTTATGCATGCAGCAGGTAGAATTGGAAATGGAAAGAGCACAAACATCATTGTTATTCCCAGTTTTCACTTGTGAAGGTACATGGACAAAAAGGACAGGCAGCAAAATTCCATTTAGAAAGACAGAGGAAACTAAGAAGTCAGACTTAATAAATAGAAAGGGGAATATAATAGGAAAATAAATATTTGCAAATTTTAAGGGACTAAAAACCAACTTCAAAGCTGTAAAATATTTCTTGGTATTGTGATTCTGAAATATTGCAAGGGGTCATTTCAGACACGTGCTGAACACACTTCATTTCCATAGGAAGTGAAGAGACACAACCAAATTCTAATCCCAAAGATGAAGTCAAAAGTTACTCTGTGTAAACAATGCATAGAGATTAGATTTATTAAAAAACATGTATACTTCACTTGGTTTGAAGGACTTTCCCTTGCCTGGTAGCTCTCAATGACACAAAGTCCTAAGAAAACTTAGTATTCTCAGTTCACTTCATTTATGAAAGCAAATTGAAATTTACATTATTGATGAAAATCACTTCTTCATTTATGTCCTAAATTAAAATCCATTAGAGTAAAACTGATATTTTCCTTCCTGTAGCAATTTTTCACTATTCCTTATGAACTTTTGGTCTGAGCATAGTCTGAACAAAGTCAGCTGAGCCCCACTGGCACAAGGGTCACTCTGAACTAAATCTATTTTTTTTCTTGTCTTACTGGGAATTAATCAACAATCTTTACATAGATTTACAGGACACTGAGAGGAGAGAGAGAAGCTAGGCCAAAGGGAAACCAAAAGACACTGCCTAAGTAACCTGTCCAATAAAATTATAATTATCCCAGAAGGGAATAAAAGGAGTTTCTCTCATTGAAAATCCAAAGCACTTTTATAGCAAAACAAAAATTTATTCAAAACATCTGGATGATTAGAGAGCTCCTAAATGTTCTGAGTTTGACTCTGGATCTAGGTCTGTACCTGAGGTAGTTCTGAGACATTCATTTGGACTTGGACCTGACCATCAATAAATTGGAAAGTTCTTCTGAGTAAGCACTATCTTTGGCTCTGAATAAGAGTTGACTTTGAGGGCTGCAGTTGGAGTTCTTTTTAGCATACAAAACTGTCTAATCTGAGAGGTTTATTTAGAAACTATTTGAATTATGCGTTATCTAAAATCAGAGAAGTGATCAAAATCTAAATAGTAAACACATAGGAAAGCTTTTCACAAACTAATTCCACAAATGGCTAAAAAAAGCGGTATATTTAGGGCACCATAAATGACCAGGAATGAGGCAACACAGTTAAAAAGCTAAGAGCAAAGACCTGAATTATGCCTATCCCATGATCTCATTAAACAGAAAGTTATCCTCATACCTTTTGTTTGCTCTATTCCATTATGTTTCCTTTGCTGTTACCAGTCCTGCCCTTCTCAGGGCCTATCACCCTCTTAGCACCTTGCACAACCTTGCTATGGCTCCTTTTATGATCCACTTTTCAAATATATTACCATCTGCCTGCATTAATTTCCCCTTCATCAAGAAGACATTTCTGAAAACGCTCAATTTCTTGTAGCCCTAAACTCAGTCTTCCTTTTTTCTTGGAGAAACAGGTGGCATTTATCTCCCTGAACATCTGGAGATACCTAGCACTGCATGAACACACCATAAACAGGAGAGTGAATTATCACAACAGCCATCCTGGTGTTAAGGTGCTCTTCTTTCTGTTCCACACTTTACTTGTTGTGTTGACACAACAGATTGACATGAATTCTTAACTACATGTCAATGGTTGTCTTTTCTTTGTCTGTGTTCAAAACCTCTACAGGCTGTAGTCTCCTGTTTGTCTCTACATTAACAATTAGGACTCTGCTTTGGCCTTTTTGTTTCCAGAGATGATAAAAAAAAAAAAAAAAGGAAACAAAGCCAGTTAAATCTTATTTAAAATATGAGCAGTGACTGCAGTGGAAGAGGAAACAAAACAGGGCTGGAATCCTGGTGTCTGAAAAGACAGAACTGGCAAACTACACAACAAAACCAACTTCATGAGCTCATGGAATAAAACCTAAGCCATGTCTTTGAAGAAAGCTGAAGGGGAGTTTACATGGACTCATTCTTCATGCACCAATGCTAGTGGGGAAACAAGAGGCCAATTCAAGCAGCATTAAACAAAGTGGATGAGCCCTGGGCAGCTGCAGCAAAGTCAGGGGTTAAAGCTGCCTCAGATAGCCAGAGGCTCCACAGCTGCTCCAAGTGTCTAATTGTCAACATCCTCTCTCACATTCAGATTTATTGAGGAAAACAGGGAGAATGCACCTTTTTCCTCTGGGAAAAAAAAGCATGCACATCTTGTGCTTATGTGTGCATACACACCCAAACAAACACACACAGATGCATGCAGGAGGTGGCCTTGCGTGTAAAGCAGATAGACAGTTTTACCCCCTTAATGGATCTGTGCCTGACTGGTGTTTCTGCATTGGTTTCTTTCATTTTTACAACCAGGATAATATTTGGCAGCCAGCATATCTCAAAAGACTGTTATGTCGACAGTTCCTTACCCTCTGCATAGAAATGTGAAAGACTAGGATGTGAAAGACTAGCTACACTTGTCAATAAATGTACTGGATTAGATTTACCCTCTTTAAAATTTATTTGTTTTACTGAAAATTGTTCCCTAAAGAATTTTTAAACACCTCTGACTGGGACATTTGCATACTCAATTTACTTTATGGAAGTACAATATGTTTCCTGGTACACGCTCATGAGAAAGCAGCAGCTAAACAAAATACATTAGAAGCAATATAACACCATCAGTGACCTCAGTCTTGGGAAAAGCAATAAAGGGAACTCCCTTTGCAGCTGCAAAGTACATTTAAGAAAGTGGCAGGGCCATGTGAAGGTCCTACTACAGATTCCTCAGGTGCGCTCTACAGATTTACACATCGGAGCTATTTTTCACTGTGCCCTCTGCTATCCTTTGTATGGAACTCGTGTAAAGGAGCTGAGAAAATGTACCCTTTTTGTAGAAATGAATTCAGGGTAGCTCCATTTTCTCCCTGATTTTAGATGTAAGCCACTACTCAAATAGTGTTTGCACTTCAAGATCAGCAGAGGGAAAATAAAAAGCTCACAAAAGGATAGAGTGAGAAAATACCCTCAGAAGCAGGAAAGACTAATATATAAACACTTGTTAGAGTTTTTCAATCGAGGCCAAAATTGACCTTAGAGAATACTTTTAAACTGCCTCTGAACTGTTGTAGCACAGTTCACTTGATTTAGAAAAGAAACTGAATCCCAGATGACACAAAACCTGCTACAGATGTTTCTATCTTGGTAAAGGGAAAACTTTTTCCTGCAGGGCTTGGATCAGTGTTGCTAATTCCCTTCCTCCCATACATCCAGCTGCCATAGTGAGCAACATGTAGCTGCTCTCTCCCCCAAAAAAGCACTCCCAGTAAAAACCGCAGTTGAGATTTACTCTGTGCAAGTAAGACCCCTTCACCCTAAGGAAAGCAAGGTTTGCTGCTGTTTCTTTTAGGAAAACCAAGGCTTTCATCTTAGCTGGAAAAGGAAGGGAAAGCTTGGAAAGAGAACTTAATATGCAAGAAATTACAGATGGAAAATACTTATTAGATCATTTAGCTCACTCATTTTCCAGTGCAGGATATTCTCTACGGTAATGTAACAGTGATTTCATTGAAGTTACCCACTTAGTCTCACTAGCCAGAGCTTATTATTCCAGGGAGCATTGAACTGGCAAGAAAAAATTGTTCCCTCAGTCATCTTTATCAAGTGCTATCCAGAGCAGGCATAGATAAGGCTTGAACCACTGTGGCACTACACAACAGGGCTAGAAAAAACCAAAGAAGATGTTGCTTTTTGAATTGGGATTTTAACATGGCATAAAAAAACCTCCCTGGGCCATGCAAAGGCAGGTACAAGATGTCTGGGTTAGCACACAGCCTGCTGTAGTCAGTGGTCAAGCTGGATAATCTGCAATTGAACTGAAACCGCAAAATGACAAGGAAGGCAAAATGAACAAAAGAAAGATTAAGGAAATAATCTTTGCTGTTCACTTTCAAGGTCTCTTTTGTGGTCTGTGGGAGGAGCTTCCCATAAACCTCTTGATTGATTCATTAAAATTCTCCCTTATAACTCTGAAAACAGCATGGCCACTGACAAAACTGCCTATCATAATGACAAATATTATGCCATTTTCCCCCTTCATTTCCTCTTTAATTACTTCCTTTATTTATTGACTTACCTCTTCTTTCAACCTTACTAAGATCACCCTTTGATTCTATTTTTGTGCAGATCCCTAAAAATAATGTTCTAGTTACTGACTAGAGTGTCTAAAATGCACAGCAGTACAATAGTACCCTCCAATAATATATAATCCTCCCCCAAAAGCGCTACTAATTTTCCAGTTTTCCCAAGCAGGATGAAGAAACATTTCAAAATCACAAGCACTGTGGAATTTGAATAGTTTTAAAAATTTCTGTGTCATAACAGGGGACCTTCAGTTGTGCACCCGAGCAAAAGGTAGCTTTTCTAGGATTAGATCCTCATCAAGACCTGATTTCACATTTCCATCAAGTTTCAAAAGATACTATCAAGAATTCAAATTGAGCTGGCTACCTAAGTCTACTCCACTGAAAATATTTCTTTCCACAAAGAAATAATTTTTCCTTACACAGGTAAGGTAAGTGTTAAAACAAATGTATCCCCTTAGGTAGTTGTGCTATTACACAGAAAAAATACCCAATCAACCAAAAAATAGGTGGATCTTGGAATCTCAATAGTATTCTTGTAGAAGCCCTGCAAGCAAAATCTGACATTGAACACAGTTGGAGTGGCCATGTTGTAACTGAAAATCTAGTTTTCAAATATTCTAGGGCAATGCTGAGGAATTTTCAGCCAATGAAGAAGTGTGACTTTAGCCCCCAGAAAGCAGCCTTTAGTTTGCTGGGGGTAAGGCACAGCTGGGGCCTCCACAGACAGATATTTCTTTCCAGAAAGAGCACGTGGTTTAGTGATACATGCTGCAGTTTGAATCTGGAGAGGACTCATTGCCCTTCCCAAACAGTACAAAGAGAGTTTTCCTCTTAAATACAAAAAAGTTGGATATTTCTCAGGCAAAACAGTGTCTGGAACACTACATTTCATGACAGCATACAGATGTAATCTCACAGTAAATTTACAATAGGTTAGGAACTCTGTTATGAATTTTGTGGCTTATCTCTAACTTAAAGTATTAATTGCTTTTCTTGCTTCTGGTTGCATATTGTTATGAGATTTAAATTAATCCATGTATTTTTTTCCACCTAGATGGAATGGACTTAATTAATTTTGTAGATCAGATAGAACAACTGAGTTACATAAGGGGAGAAGCCTGTACAACCTCAATCTCAATAAAAGAAACAAACACGACTGAGAAACATCTCATCACTTTGCTGATAAATCCTCCTCTCTGCTTCTAATCTTCAGCAAAAACCTGAACAACATAAAAACAGCTTCAGCGTTTCACAAGGCTCATGGTAGAGCATCACATGGCACTATAATAAAACTGATTCATCTTTGACCTCTCCTTTCACAGCAACATGTGAAAAAACATTCTAACAAACCCCCAGTACATACCCATATTTATACTGTATACTTTCAGAAGCAAATAGAAGAGATGCTAAAATTAGATTAAAACTGATATTTCAATTACATTCATGATGCTATGTGAATCTTGAATCTTTCAGCTTTTATCTTGCATTAACAAATTTATAATGCTGATAAATTATTCTTTCAATCAAAAACCATCTGAAACCATCACTGTACCTTTTGCATTATTTGTAGCCTTGTAAGAGAAGAGGAAGTTATACAGTGTCATTGTGAGTGCAAAGTAACTAGTGAATATGTTTATCCATACCTTTCACATGCAACTAGATTTGTATGTCTCCTGAAAATAGACATTTTATTTGGTTCTCTGTTTGGGCTCATTCTCAAGGTGAAATGGCAGGCATCAGTTCAATTGCCTGGGATATCCCTGGTCCTTGTCTTGCCCTCAGGAGCAAAAATCCCCCATACAATGTGCCCTGCATCTCTGCTCCAGTTAAAAACAAAGACCAGAAACAGCAAACCATTCACTGAGACCTAAATAAACTGTGAGTGCAGACCTTTAACACTTCTCTCAGTGAAAACCCAAAATGTTCAGCATGACCCTGTGCTGCTTCCTCCCCCTCTTGGAGCTTCTGAGGCCTTTGGGTACCACACACACTGCCTGCAGGCATTGAGCAGATTTTCAACAGACCCAGAAACTTCATCCCTCCTCCAGCATCAGTCCTGAAGGGATACTATGGGCTCCCCCTTGCTCAAGAAAAGAGTGTCAGGAAAGGCATCCGTGAGGAAAGGGGGGCAGGAGGGGCTACAAGTCTTGAATTACTCACTCCACAGAAGAGAAAAGTGCATGAACATTGGCGAAACAAAAGTGGAATACAATAACCCACTGTCAAAATGTCAGAGGAGTAAGCAGGGCTCAGATGATTTTATATCAGTTTATGTAGGCAACTTGGCAACCTAGAGATACCCAGAAAGCACAAAGGGAATGGGAGTGCTATAAATGCCACAGATTGGCACATAGTCTCAAGATATATTCACAGTAACTTTTACACAGAGAGGAGCTCTCTAAGATAATTGCAGACACCACATTGCCTGCTTTTCTTGCTCTGTTAGAGATAAAAAAGAATTTCAGAGCAGCCTAAGTGCTCATGTGAAATATCGCAAATAACTTCTTCAAAGTCTTACTCCTGCACTTAGAGCCAAAGAGAACTGAGCTTTTATCCACTGAATCATTTTTTCCACAGCGATTGACTCAGGGTTACTCCATCTTTTCAAAATACATCTGCATACCTTAGGAAAAATAGCACATACACTCATTCCCTAACATCAGGACCATAGCTAGGCTGCTATCGTCCAATTATCTCCATTTCCAGGCTTTTCATGGATTCAGGAAAGCATGTAAAGTAAACATTTTAAGGATACAACAGGCTCTGTTTTAGTTTTATCTATGCATCTTTAGCTTTCAGTCATACCAGTGACCTAGGAAAGACCAAATGAGAAAATCACAGAAGAAACAAAATGCAGCTGGATTGGAGATTTAAAAAGTGCTCACAATCTTTAATAAAAGGAAGTTCTTGAAAGCATGTGTGCTCTCCTGCCTTTGGAAGTTCAAGGTAGAAGCCCTACTTGAAAAAAAATCCCTAAACAAATTTGTTAAACAATAGCAAAAAGAGACAATGTGGATGTTTTCACATCAGATTTAAATTCTACTTTTTGCTCAGTGTTTTTCTCCTAATAGCATGTATGCATGCACTTAAGTTTGCTCAGAGAACACTGATTTTGGAAGTCTTTGTAGAACCAGATCCTTACCATGTTCCACTTTTAAATCACTTCCAAGCACTTTCTGGCACGTAATATGCAATTATTACAACCCACAAACAATTGCTCTAGTTTGAAAAAAATACAAGATGAAGACCACAAAATTAATAAGTATTTTGTGCAATAGTATGAATAGCTTTTCCACCATCCCTGCAAATGTTCTACCATGAAAACAGAGCAAGGGGAACACACATCAATCCTTCTGCCAAAGTCATGCCTAACAGAGAGGGCTGCCTTGAGAAGGGAAACATGACAGATTCTTCCTCATCTCCTGCCAGGAGATGCTTCCTGAAGACTTTAATAACATCTACACAATGAGGAAGAAGGAATAGGCCTGCCTTCCAGTTCCTTAAACCCAAAAATCACTGGTCCTCCACAGCATTACTTTAACATCACTCACCATGGCTGACTGGTCTCACATGAAGTCAGCCCTGTTTAAATTTTTATCCCTCTCAGCAGCAGAGCATTAATGGGTGGCAGGTTTTGGGGAGCAGAATCCTGTTTGCACACATTAAGGGTGACATGGGGTAGGATGCTGTAATTCTCCCAGCACAATGCATTTCATAAATTCCACCTACCAAGAGTTGCATTACAGAGCGGCTCCATTGGAGACGGCGCCTGTTCGTTCTGTAGCCGAGCTTTGCAAGCTCATTGGGCTATAAAGATATATAAATTTCATTAGAAAAATAGATTTTTTTGTGGGACCATGACACCACTTTATAAGCTATGCTATGTAGACCTGAAGTGATAAAATATATCAGTGTCGTGTATTGCATTTCCATTGTGTAGCGATTTCTTTGTCTCTCTCCCCCCCTTATGTCCTTGCTCTCTAATCTGTATAAATCCTAGTGAATTCTACCAATATCATTTGGATTGCTTGATCTTAAATTCATTTTATGGCATAAGCAAATTTATATTCTTCTTTTCATCCCATCTTATGAGTCACTTGTAAGAAATGATTGTGGCCCTATGATTGTGCAGAAATGATTGTGCAGTTCAGCCATTTATGTTTTCTCTTATTTAAGGATGTTGCATTAATTTTTGCCAAGGACCTTTTCTTGGTTTCCTTTTTTTCACTTTAATCAAAAAATAGCTTCCCTGCATCTTCCTTTTAAGTACCACTAAGGATTCATTGGGGAAACATGAATATTTTCACCTGCAGACTCTGAAATACAGTGGAAATGAAAAACAGCTTTTTCATGTGGGAATACTGACAGTCTCACCTTTTACAACTTTTCCATCACAAATAATTTTAAGTGTGTCAAAAATATTATGGCCCATTGTTGCAAAGCTGACAGCTAATGCAAAGTTACTTATCAAATTCAAAAGAAATTCAGCCATCTTTAAAAAATATCTTAATTTAGGCAGAATTTATTTGGAACAGCATGGGTTTCATACAGTTTTATCATTGCACCTCCCCTATGCAGTCTTGAAGCTTTATTATCAGCTCCCCTGTTTTGCAATTAAGAGAAGATGAACATTTCTAACCTTAATATTTTAGAAGATGTCACAGAGCTCTCCCCTAAATTTTTTACTGACACTTGGTGAACCTTTCTTTTCTGGCCACAAAAATCCCTCGAATTTAGGCATTTTCATGTGTTGGACTGATGACAATGAAAGCAGTATTTGAACACTCGTGAAGACCATAGGAGGTTGGAAAACTGGCCCAGTTCCAATTCTGGGTTCTAGGACAGAGGGAAAGTTATCAGAGATGGAAAGAGTATGCATTGACAAGACAAAGGGGAATGGCTTCAAACCCAGAGTAGGTTTTGACTGGATATTAGGAAGAAGTTCTTCACTTTGAGAATAGTGAGGCACTGCCACAGGTTGCCCAGAGAATCTGTGGATGCCCCATCCCTGCAAGTGTTAAAGGCCAGGTTGGATGGGGCTTTGAGCAGCCTGGGACAGTGGAAGGTGTCCCTGCCCATGGCAGGAAGTTGAAACAAGATGATCTTTAAGGTCCCTTCCAACCCAAATCATTCTGTGATTCTATGAAAAGTTAGAGTATTTATCCACAGGTAATTGGATGACATGAAACTGATTGCTTATTCCACAGTTATAAGTACCACAACAAGGAAACACTCACATTCTCTTCCCTGGACACTGAGGATTGCTCACCCAAGCATATTTTGCTTTTGTGGCTGACTGCAATGCTTCATTCTATATGGCCAAAATAATGATAAAAAGGCATTCTCAATGAAGCTTCCATCCAGGCTTGTTCATCTCAGCTCCCCAGGATTTTCATGTTTTCTTCTTCCCCAAAAAAGGCTAAATGTGCTACCGATGGTCTCTATCAATGCCACCACTCCTGTGCAGATGCTCCCTCTTCACCAGTGACAGTACCACGATACTGGTAGGGTGCTCTACCAGCTGTCTCTGTGGAGCAGGAACATGTGCCTCTGTGGCTGCCTGGTACCTGTGCACACATATTGTCCATGCTACACCTTTAATGGGAGACAGCTGATGACAATTTAGTGATAATTGCTTTAATGAAGTTAGTACAGAAGTAAACACATGCTTCTAGGCACAACAGAGACACCTGAACTAAATGGAAATGGATGAGATTAGTATGTGTACAGATTAAAAAAAAAAAAAAAAAGGTGAAATACACATTTAACATTTTTATATCCTATTTACTGCAGGCAAAGAAGATCTCAGCCCTCAGACACAACACATACAACATTTTAAAGACCATTCTGTTAATAGCTGTGCTTATCTGGCATTCCTTTTCTTTCTTACCTCTCAGAGAAAGATTTTCCAGAAAGAAGAAGCTGATGGGCTGTTGTTTCTATAGAGCACTATTCTGTGCTGGATGGACACTGACCTGCCAGACCCTTTGGGAATGCTCTAACTGATACTCAGAGGCTCAAATTGGCAGCACAGCAAGGCAAATCCCTTTCTGAAAAGAGCTGGGATATTACCCAAAGAGAGGCAGTAACACCCTCAGAGCCCTGCAGGACAGTGTTTCCAATACAGGTGTGTTTTCCCTGTTCTCCCTCTCATAGCTCCATGGAAATCAGCAGTGTTGCACTGAACATGACTAAGCTATCTTGGTGGGATGCCTTTTCAGCTTCTTTTAATGCACACAAAGAGAAATTTTGTAAGACAATGCTAATGATAAGATGAAATTGTCATGCCTGAGTGAACACCAGCATGTAGTTACAAAGGTGCACCTATTTTGACCTCAGCTGTCATGTTGCACGTGGTACTCTTTGTGACAAATTGCCTTCAACCTTGTGTTTTGGTTTTCTTCTCCTTCTGTTTCTTTTCCTTCCTGCTGTGGAGTGTTTTTTATTCATTACTGGTGGCAAGCCTGTCCTCATTTTATTTTTTTCCTCCTGCTGAGGTGCAGCAAAATAAATTAGTTTAATACATTTTATAAAGGTAGTTGGTTTAATTTTCCCTTTGGTATATCTGATGATACGACTACTTTAATAAATTAGCATTAAGATAGTTTGGTTTAAATGTTTTGTGATTTTCTACCTGCTGTGGCAGACACCAAGTACTGTAGTCAAACATTTTTAGAAGTGCTGGAATCAATTTCTTTTCCCTTCATATTGCTGCCCTGAAGACACACATTTGGCACACTAAGGATTTATTTCTTGAAAATATGAAGCAGAAGTGTAGCCTGGTTGGTTTGATTGCTTTGATTCTAAGCTGTTCAGAGCTTAGTAATAAATTTCAGCTGGGAAATACAGTCATTCTCTCAGAAACAGAGCTTTTCATATCAGAATAGCTGTATCTAGGTCTAATTATGATTTTTGTAAGGGTTTTGCTGTTTCTACCTCTTGGAATGTTACGTACATCGAGAACAGTAAAAGCCTGACGCAAGGAAGTATACAGAAATCCAAGTCCTGTTTCAATGGGGATTTACATGCTTAGAGAAGAAAAGCAAGGAATTAACGTGTAAAAGCCTTCCAGTTCTTCAAGCAACATCTCTTAGTCAAGCAGCTCCATGTGGCACATGCTCAGTCACCACTCAGAAACACCTAGAGCAAGCAATTCTTTCAGTAACAGGGCAATTAACAAAATAGGTAGAAAAAGTCAGAGATCAATCTGGGATAAACAGTGGTGGTTTCTTGACTCTAATGTGGCTAAGAACAATTAGCTTCCATGAGTGTTTGTCCTGCAGGGACAAGCAAGGGTACCACAAGTATCCCAAACAGAAATTAATAACCTTTGTCATTAGCATAGGAGTGTTTTTAAAATACTGTAAGAAGAGCAGAGAAGGAGAAAAAGCTATGGCTTTCTAGACTATTTTTACCTTGAGTTTTTAGATTAGTGTACGTTCAGAACACAACACACAAAGGCAGCACAGAGCTGTGTGCTTCCTTTTGACTAAACAGGAGCATGCTCTGTGTCACTTAATGGCCTCATTGCAGTTCATTCTCTGGTGGAAATAAAGCCATCCATGTGGAAACACAGGTAGTATGGGAGCTGAGGTATATAATATTTATGTTCAGGCTGATCTACAGACAAGATACCCTCGTGATGAGTTAACGGATGTTGGCAGTCTGCTCCACTAGCATTTAAAAATTAAAATCTGTGACAAAGAAAGGAAACCATGAAGATCTGTAACCAAGCAGAGAAAATGGAGAAAGAAAAAGAAAAAAAATTTTTAAAAAAATCCATTTCAGTTGTGTCACTTTTTTCCAATATTGTAGGATAATGTAAAATATCAGATGAGACAATGAACCAAAAGTCTAATAGAGAAACACTAGAATGAAAACTTTCCTGAGAAGAAAACTGGAAAAAGTTTAGCATACAAAATCATCAAGCTATTCTTTATTTGGATCCTATTCCAACAATCAAATCTAAGACACTTGTATACATTTACAGCTAGATGACAGCTACCTAGAGATCCAAACCATAAATTAATTGGTATGCAGTCTGAGGTACAAGGTCTAGCAGCAATTAACTGCATCACCAGAGTTCAGCTGTCCTGCCTCTGTCAACACCACATTTTTGGTAAATAATGATGCAATTATATAAAACATGCAAAATCATGATGAAATACTCAAGACCAGATAGTGATAAATATTATTCACATACAGGCATGCAAACATTATGGGATGATTCCAAGTGTAGCTTAAACTCTCTTTATTTAATGATTTTATGACAGCCATGTTTATTTATAAGAAATAAATAATGCCAGACGTGTGTGCAAACATACAAATGTCATATTCTTGAGCACTTGTTTTAATTTCTGTAGGAAAAAGATATCCCTTCCCAAATGATTTAGCAGAGCATAATGACTTAGCAGTTATTTTAGTTTCTTTCAGAGAAGTAGAAGGTATTTCTTTCCTGAACATAATTTCTCTTCCCTGATAACAATCTCCTGAGACATTTCTCTGCTGCCAGTACCAAAATGTCATAAAGTTGAAAAGTACTTTCCAGATTTTTGTACACCATCTGTCACACAGCCCCTGTTCTTGGCCTTCCCTCAGTGTCATGACAAATGTGTAGCACTGATATTTTATAAGAAACTGAACACCCACACTGTGCTGTCAATATTTTTAGTCTCTTTGGCTTTTCAAGGGTGAGTGTTTGGCCCATCACTGCTGTCATCTTCACCCAGGACATTCCTGAACAGCTCCCCAGTGGGATCCTCCCGGGATGGGCAGGCCCTGTCTCCCAGCAGGAGCTGGTCAAGCCTCTTGTAGGATGGTCTGGCATGGACTGCTGTGGCTTCAAATTTGTGTACAGGGAAGAGGTTTGAAAACTGTTAACATAAGCAGGGGAGGGTAAGTGCCACTATACTCAATTAATAGCGCATAAATATCATTTGCTATCATGAAGTTTGCCTCTAACAGAAATATGTCAACAAAGCGGATGAGAATTTTTAGCAGCAACACACACATGCTGTCTCCAGCTCCAAGAGCATCTCTGATGTGTCAACTCTCCACCTCTTTCCTATTTCCTTCTCCCCTCTACCACTGTTGCACAGTAAGGGAAAAGAAATTGCTTTCTGACTTCTAGAAGTGACCAAAAGAAGCCTCTGAGGCATGTAACTAACATAATCTATCAATGGCACAAAAAATACACTACACATGATATTTGGATTCCCCCAAAACAGCCACATTGCCAGTAGTTCCTAAGAGCAATGGAAAGGTGAAAATCTCATGCAACAAACTCCATCCAGCTTCACCAGGTACTCACAAAACAATAGAAACAAATAAACCTCAGTCAGAAATGTAGCATTTGGGATAATATTTGCATTGGAAGAATAGCTACGATAATGCCCCCTAATGGTAGGGGGAAAAAGAAATAAAAATCTCAGTGTATAATAGCAATTATTTCCTCATAGCATTACTTTTCAATGCACTCTTTTTTTCAACTGTTTTTTCCACTAGTTATCCTATTTCTCTGACTTAAAATTAGCCTATCCCTGGGCTTTAGCTATGGCTTGGTAGCTGAACTGAAATGTAGTTTTAAAGCATATAAGCAGCATAAAGAATTTTAAAAGAAAAGTCATCTGGGAAACTGACATCTAGGGAACAATCTGGAGATCAGAAAGCTCAGTTTTCCTTTTGTGAATTCAGAAAAAAAGGGTTGATTATGTTTTTCTAATCTGTTCTTTTCTCTAAAGACAGTGAAGGTCTTTTTAGATTAGTGTTTCAACACAGAATAGAATTACCTTAGTGAACAACAGAAAATATGCAAATTAGTTTATATTAGGAAAGCTTTTGACACCAAAGTTATTTTTTTTATGTGCAAGTGCAAAGCCAAATCTAAAGTAATCTAATTTACTCCAGATTTTAAAAATAAGATGCTTTAAGTGGCACATATGACAATTTGCTCTGTAATTCACTGGTCACTCTTCATTCTCTATTCTGTCATTCCAATTAGCATCACAGAGGAAAGAAAATACTTTGACATTAATAATATTTTTAGATATTTCAAAACACAATTTAGCTCAGCTTTTATGTTTAGTAGCAGTTGAACCAGAAAAATAGAAAGGAATCTAAACTGCAAAGTTTATCACTCATTCTTTTTACTTAAGACTCAAAGCTCACAATTAGTTTATGACAACCAGGGAAAATAATATTAACATAGTTATAAATTCAGGTACAGTTTCAAATATAGGTCATATTTTGGCATCAGTTTGTGCAAATATTTATAACAAAACTTTTTTTTTATGCAAGGAAACACCTAACTTTATCATCTGCCTTCTCAATGCACTGGAAATAATTACATAAAATACATTGATGTCCCTAGGAGAGCACTAGACATTCTTTCTAGTGGCTTTTGTGCACACTTTAGGGGTATTATGAGCACAGATTAGTGACCATTTACTTAAGTACCATTTGTGGGGGATGTACAAATTTAGCATCTAAATCAGCAATTGTACGATCTCGCTCATAAAGTGGAAAGATAAACAAATAATGAAACATAATGCATAAGGCGAGGCAATTTGTCGGGTTTCATTAGCATCTAGTTTTGTTATTTGTTATACCCATGAATATGTCTTTTATTTTTTCAGTCTCTTTTCCTGGCAGGATTACTGTTCAGCACGAAGAAGCTCATCAAGAGTCTCAGAGGATGGATGTCAGACAATATAAGATATTTTCAGTCTTCTTATGCAGTAATCACCTTCCCAATTCCTTGTCGTTTCTGACACAGGAAATATTTACTCAGATAAGGTTTGCTACTGCAGAGGCAGTAAAAGAGCTCACAAAAAAGTTACTGGTTTTCTCAGCACAGTAACTCTACAATGCAAATGTTCATCTTTTATTCATTCGTTTTTAAACAACCTCATCCAAAACCCCATATTTTCTCTACCTGGGTGTTTCCTATCTACCTGTGCACTTGCATTTTCCCTTGGATTATAACTGAAGGAGGGCCCTTGACTGTGACAGGGTTGCACAGGTTATAAATCAGAGGCCGGCGTAATTTGTGGAATTACTTCCTTCCAATGCAGCTAAGGCTGCTTAACCCAGGCAGGCACATTCCTACATTTCCCTTCCTTCAGTCTCTCCCTGCCCCAGGCAGAAACAAACCAAAGATGAATTCCCTGTTTAACATACAGAGATAGGGAAATTTGCTGCTAATTACAGTGGTTAGAATTCCTAATGGGTAGGAGGGGGGTCTCCCGAGACCACCCCATTCCACAGGCAATTCCCTTAGGTTGTTAAGTTTTCCTGCTCTTTTTCAGAAAATTTCTTAACAAAATTACTAGCAGCCTTTATCAAGCTGATATTGTAATTACTTTTGGGAAACAAATGGTATCTGAGGAAAAAGAAAACCACACTTCCATGCTTAATTTAGTAATGGGAAATTTCGAGAGAGAGAGAGAACTCGTAATAAATTCTCATCTCTTTTGCAAATGGGATGAAATAGGCCACTAAAAGCTTCATTTGGGAGGTTAATATTAACAAGCAGAGCTGTGACCTTAAAAAAGTTTAAAAAAAAAAGCCTTTAGTCTTACAAGTCCTGAAAAAGTTTGACCATTCAGAGGAATCTGGGGAAGAGGAATGTGTATGCTCAACTGTCCACTTCCGGCATTTCACTTCATCCCTCTCTTTGTGGAAGTAAAAGACTGCTCATCTTTTCTTGTAGATGCTCCCATTCTGTCTGAAAAGCTCTTACAGATGTGGAATAAAAAAATCCCAGTCTGAACTCCTGCCCTAACCTTGCCCTCTCTTCTCATGTTAATGGCAATGTCAGGAATTAATTCTTTGTTTTCTTACAAGCCTGGACAACATTTAATGAAGAAAACTGTATAGTTAGTCTGTAAGAATCAAGCCAGAAAAGAATCAAGCAAGAAAGCATGACTGAAGAGTTCTCTCTGTCTACACATCCTTGGAGTAGAAACCCTACAGGTCTTCCCTTTCCTTCCTTCAGCTTTCAAAATCTATGTATCCTTTGAGTGACAAAATCTGTAATCATTTCCATAACCTCCACCCCTTGAGGCTTAATGTAGAAGCTATCAGAGGCTTGCATCCTTACAATCTTGTCATTACTCCAGTTTGAACTTCAAACTCCTGAGTAGTTGATGCACATCACAGTCACAGATTAAGTACATGAAAATGCAGACTTCTTACAAGATGTTGCACTTTGTGAGCTTATTGACTGATAATTTTATGTTGAGAGAGGGTCTGAGCAGAGCACGAAGTCTCCTCCCACTGACATGAATACTCTGGTTCCCATCTCTTTAACATGAACATAGTCCAGCATTGAAGATTTTTACAGAACCCACTCACAAGTTAATTCTGGATGCTCAAACACAATAATTTTGTGAAGCTGTGTTCCATGAGGCTACAGTCACCTCACCCATGCAAACTCAACCACCCTACAATCAGCTGAAGCTGCAAGCCCTCCTTCGAGAAAGGTGGTGCTAAGGAAGTGCCAAATGCCAGTTCCTAACCCTTCCTGTCACACATTTAAAATTCTGACCTCATCAGAGCAATGCTGATTCACAACAGCTGGGGCACTGGCCCTTGCTGGTTTTAAGAGATACACAGGGAGATCTCTGGTAACGACTACTGCATCTCACTGGTTGTGCTAAAATTAAAGTGGGACCTCATATGAGCTCTGGGAAAGTATTGACCTTACATTTGCAAGTTCACAGTGCTATAAAAATGCTTTAAAATGTGCCAGAGTGACACTTAATGTGCCAGTATGACAAAATTTTCCAAGGATCCTTAATGGAACTGAGGTACAATTAAATGATTAAAAAGGACTTTTAACAACAGAAATTACCAGCAATAAACTGTCCCATTTTAGGGATTTGTTGTATTCAGAGCAAAATGTTCCTTTTTGTTATAAGCCAACTGTTAACCTTTAAAAATGTTGCTTTTGTTAACATAGGAGGATAAGGAGCCTTAATTAGAAGTAGGTTGTTACATAAGTATAACCAAAAAATAGTCAAAGCATTTGCATAGAAAGTCTGGGGGAAAAAATGCTGCACTTAGATATCTATACTGGAAAAACAAAAAAATCACATATTCGTATACACAGAATGTATGTAGGGCAGAAAAATGGAATATAGCAAATTGAACTGCAGCAGAGAGAGTGATTTTAAGATCTATTGTCAACATATACTGCAGCTCTAAATAGTGACAGGCAAATATCTGGAAGCTTGGTTGGAATACCCAGTAAATCTAAAAGTCAGAGGCTGTAAGACATTTCCCAAAGTCTTTGTCAACACAAGGGGTTGAAATTCCTACACAATTTCCTCCTTTGCTTAATCTGGAGACTGTGAGATGATTCATTAACAGTCTTCTAACCACTAATTTTTTATAAAAAACATATTCTCTGTATGCAGCTGGAAGTATAGAAACATTAAAAATAGGAAAAAATCAATTTTTTTTTAAATTAAAAAAGGTTGGGCTCATGTCTTTATTAACTAAACATTTCAATGACAAAACTGTTAATGCCTTTGACTACTGGATAACATCCCTGAATACCTTCAAATTTTATCTTTAGAATTTTTCTGAAATGCCTTTGGTATAAGTGAAATTAGCATCCTACGTGTCTATCCTTGCTTCAAGAGATGAGATTATGTTTTTAAAATAGTTTGTGATTTTTATCAAAAATACTTCAGGAATGATCTATCATTTTAGTAATTAGGGTTTTACAGCACTATGTCATCATTTCCATTGAAAATTATTAGAGTAACATCATCATGGCAAACTATTCTGAAATCATTTTCCATTTTAAAAAATCATGATTATCCTTAAAAGTGCTTAAAAATCCTGCTTTACTTTCTGTGTTATTATAATATTGTCAGAATGAACAACCTGGAAATGAAGGAACTGGACAGAAAGAAGCCTTTTTGCACTGTTTAGTTCTAGTGTAGAGGTATTAATGCAGCAATACCTATCACCACACAAAGAATCCAACATTTAAGAGTCCTGTCCGCCAAGGATTTATCAAACCTGTGAGGAGAAATAAGGACATGGGGCTCATTTACGTGAGTAGAATGCTGTAGCTTTCATGTAGCATCCAAGGTGGCTTGCACTTTGATTTTTTTCGGTTGTTTTCAGTTACTTCAGATACTACACCATTGTTTACCAATGGAGAAAAGCTTGGATCCATGCCCTTGCCACTTGGATAGGTGGATAAAGAGGCCCTAAGTCATTCCTCTGTTTTGCTGGAAGGGTAGAAGTTGTTTCAGATTCCAGTCAGGAGCAACTGTTTTGCTTTGAAGAAGCCACAACTTTCTCACCTCTGAAGAAGATCACTGTATATTTTATTCATTTATACTTAAACCCTAACAGTAATATCAATCTGAGTGAAGAACTGAGTATTAGGTCTCCTGGCACAGGTGGTGAGTGCATGGAAAGGGCCAGAGGCATGAAGAAACTCCTCAATTTTTCTGTCTCTTGTTTTATAGTCTACTTATCTCCTGTATAGCCGAATACTGTGTGGCTTACTCAATAGGGAGCAGAACTGCTCAGCTGACACAAAGCTTTTGCAGTGATATGAGGTAATAACCCACTACTTCCAGCTGAAATATTCCATTCAGTTCTGTTCTACTTGCTGAGCATGGATCTGAGTATTGAGCTGCTGAAATTTCTGCCCTTCCAGTGATCACAAAAACCACATCCTTGTTCCTCTCAGGTGACTATTCTTTGAAAATTAAAGATCAGAATATCTCCCATGAACAGAGGGAAGTAATACCACAGAACTGTAGCTACCATGACAAACAAATCCATTTTCATGAACCAGTGTTATTGTTAGCTTGGGCTCGAAGACCTGCTGTCATGATTACCTATCACCCATCATGAGAGGATTATATCAATCTCTAATTAGTTTTCAACACTCTCTGAGGGATGAAAGGTGCTATCTTAACCACAAATTTATTCCACCTTAAAAGTAGAAGTGAGAGTTCTGTAAGTCAATGTTCAAGCAAATGAAGTATGAGCTATTCTTTGTTATCCTCACTATGCTCAAAAATCCTCTTTACTTCTTCATTTTACTTAAGAATTTTCTGTACAACATCATCCTGTATAGAATACCATTAGCATGCTTAAAATCACATCACATAACAAAGACATAAAATTATCTGGAAAGTAAAGCCAGCATTCAGACTAGTTTCCCAATTAACTGCTTCTATTTTATTGGAAATAAGAAAATTACAGCTATAAAATCCAAACATTACTCATAGCAATAATCACAAGAAAGGAATGTGAATGAAAAGTTAATAAACTGTACTTGAAGTTGCTTTAGAGCATGTTCTCGATGTAATTTAGAGAACCAAATTCAGGAGCTTTAGGAGCTATCATTGTGCATGCAGTCACCAGGGAGAGAAAAGTGTCTCCAAGGGGTATCACACAGCACCCCATAGTCTAAAAAGCATCCCCCAGTAGGTGACAAAGCTATCCCATTTCACCAGTGATAGTGCTGAAAACTCTATTAATCATAGTCTTTTGTCCACATTTGTGAGAGTAAAATGTTATTAAGTAATACATTAAAATTAATATTTTGACTATGCCACGATTCTATGTGTTAATTATTGTCCTTGTTCAGTCCCTAAAAAACATTTTTATCCTTCTCTTTGCTGTAATACTATCTACTAAAATACTCCTGTGGCTGAATTGAGAGAAAATAATCCAGAGGCACCTACTGAGGCAAATAAGGTTCTTCTCATTGACTTTGATGGCACAGGGATCATCCATCCCTACATTACTTTGTAAACATTCAGCATAAGGATTTATTATAAAATGTGATCTAATTATGCTCATGCTAAAATAGTATTTCAGCTTACTAGAAATTGTATTTATGGTAAAATACAATTAATTTGATTTCTTTTTTTCAGTTTTCAAATAGGTGAATATTTTAGTCACCAGTGGTAGGTTTTACTAGACAAACAGTCAGATACAAGTGGCAGTAAACCGAAGACAACTGTTTTATGTGCTCTTCAGGCACTTTATACACTGAGAAATGGAGAAAAGGTGATTGATGTTCAGAATATGAAATGCTATTAAGGAGATTCTGATCTTCATCATGTGACTTATTTTGCATGACATTAAAACAAATAATCCAATCACACTGGAGCTGTAACAGTAATCATGTGATGTCCATCACAGTAGATGTGAGGTTCCTATTCCCATAGCAACATCTGTAGCACTCATGCTAATCACTTTAAATTAACCTTGATATGAAAAAACGCCCTAGGGATAATGCTGTTGCTGTGCTAGTTCACATGAGTAGCATGATTTTCTAATAAAACTTCAGAGCAAAAATAAGGGTGATAATGAGATGTCCTGTTAGGACATTTTTTTTTAATATGCTTTAGTTAAACCAATACATTAGTACCAGCATCAGGACAATTATGAGTATCACAGATAATGAGCTGTCTTATTGATTACTGCCCCTTCATAACCCACTGTGGTTAATTTAGAGCGTGCACACAAACCAAATTTCAAAAGTACAAACCTGACATGGTATCTGAAAACATAACTTTGTATTTTAATAGCTCACCTCTTATTAAGTGAGAGTAAAGTAAGACCAAACTGGTGTCTTTTGGTAAGATCCACACATTGCATGTACTAAGGTACAAACCTGTGTGACTCCAGTACAACACAAGAAGTCTCCAGATTTTGAGCTGAGCTTCTCTGGTGGGAAGTTGTCAGCTTAGAAGAGGAGAGCATGAACAGGCAGTGCATATGGTGCTTGTTACTCCTTGAGTTGAAGACTTTTGAACTTTACAGAAAATTTTACAATGAGAGGTCTTTGCACACATGAATATATCCTTACATGAGAAGTGTCTGAAGGCCCTGCTGGAAGATGCAGACTTGCATACGTGGCAAAGGTACCCATAGCAGAAATACATCTGGGCTCCTAGAGACAGCTGACAAGTGAACTCAGCTGCTCAAAATCCTCACACCAGAACTGTTTCGAATGCTAAAATCCAAGGTATGCAGACAGGCTGAAGGCAATAAGGTCCCTCAGCATGCTGGTCACCCTCTACTAGGAGTGATGGTGTGGAGAGGACCCTGTGAGGCACTTCAGCCAGCCCTAGAGATCCTGGAGAAAGAGCTGGAAGGAGCCTACGTGGAGGCACCCCTGGGCAGCCCTGGAACAAAATCAAGGCTACTGTAACTCCAGCCCAGGGAGGTTGATGGGGACCAACAAGGTCCCTGCCCCACAGCTGAGTGAGGCCCTTCCCCAGCCCCAGCCCAGCTTCTGGGCTGCCTTCCCTGCTTTTAGTTTTCTTTCCTGCCTTATAATTAAATGTTAATGTTTATTTTTTATGCATTTATTGTTACTTCATCAAGTTTACAGGCCTGTATTTCACAGTAGCTTTAAAATATGATGTTGTGGCATCCTACTGCCTTCTTTTATGGTGACTAGTTTTAATTAGAGAAGGAAAGCAGCAGCATTATTAGTCTACCAGAACAGTGGTTGTACTGCTTTCCATGAGAAAATATAGATACCTACCAACACCAGCTAGCTGTTAGGTTAACAAGGGAATGCAGTATAAGGTGTGTGCCTATAACAATTACAGCAATCCAATGCTAAAATTTTTCTTTCCAGTTCTTCCATATCGCTAGCCTTGGAGCAAGTGAGGCTATTTAATGACTCCTCTTTTCTACCCCAATAATTTCGTCCTGCGGAATTAGAATTGATTTTCTTTTAGCTCAGGAAGATCCAGTGTTGGCTGTCTTTTCCCTGATGCAAAGCCAACGCTGTGGAGCCTGTCCATAAGCTTTAGTGGACATTGAGTCAACATGTAAATATGCACCAGTGACAATGACAGAAACGGGGACAGCAGCATTTTGACTCTCAGCAGGGAACCTCAGTCTAAGGAAGCAGTGCCAAAGGCTTCTCACAGTCAAGCTATTGAGAAAGCAAGAGACACAGTGGGAGCTGGAGTTTCTTGTTGTTAACGAACCATCTCTATAGCTTAAACCACAAACTTCAGCAGTGAAATTACACCATCAGCAGCAGTGCCCTGGAGCTGCTGCCTGAGGAAACCTGAACTGCCAGCCAAAGACCCCATTGTGCTTTCCCCCTGCTGTGCCAAATACACAGTGTGCTGATACAGCTGAAGCCCTCACTGCCCAGCCACAGTGACACACTTCAAACTCAACATTTTCCATGCTCCCAGTCTTCGTGGGTCATACAGGGAGTCTCAACAAACTGAGTTCTCCACCATTATAGTAGCAACACCACAGTGTAAGGGGTTTTTCATTCATACATGTCTCAAGTAGGAAGCTTTTGTGTCTCAAAGTGGTTGTGTGGTGAGATTTTGAACCACCATCAAGAAATAAGAAAATCTCACACATTCTATTCACGACTTGAAACACCTTGACAGCATTGACATGCAGTCCTGATAACAACTGCTCATGTCAGATGTGGATTTTTTAATTAAAATGGCAAGACCCTTTTTTATTTCCTAAAAAGCTCCAAAATTTCTGGACTGAAATTTAGATAAGGTTTTGCTCTTTTCATGTACACAAAAGAAATCACAGGTTTTAATTTAGATTCCATTTCCTGGGCATGAAAATTTAAAAAAAAAAGAAAAGTTTGCGTTCATCTGGCTTATCTTTCATTTTCTAGGAAAAAAAAAAGTCCAAACACTTTTTTGTGTCTATTAGAACAACTATTAATCTTAAAAGAAAATTTTCCAAAGTTCAATTTTTGAGCCTTAATACATACAAATAAAAAATTATATAATAGATACACAAAAACCAAGCTCTAAGGTTTAAACTGTAAGCTCCTTGGAGCCAAGAACCGATCACATTTATCTGTAAAGTGCAAGACATACTTCCCAGTTTTCTGTGAACAGCAAAGTAGCAGTGGGATCTTTTGGAGGACTTAACATGGATGGTTTTGTTTTATTAGATTCCTTCTCTATCTGCTTAAGACAATTGAAAGATAGAAAAACTGAGTTGCTTCCAGATAACAAAGTGCAAGTTCTCATACCAGCACACACCCATTTAAATAAAATGTTTTTTGAAAATCAAACCAGTTTTCTGTTTGTTTGTTTGTTTTAATAAAATGGTTCCTGCAATTTGAGCTCCTTCTTCCTGCATGCAGAGACCAATACCAATAGCACAGAGGACTGTGGCAAAAAGAATAACTGTCTAACTTTGCAAAATTAGAATTATGTGGATGTTGATATGGTTCGCAAAATGCAAATACACCAAATTCTTTCCATTAGGTCATATGAGCTTTTTGTAACATTTTAAATTCTCTGAGCATACAAAGCAGTTGTCTTTCCCTCCTTTTCATTACCTACAACACACTTTCTCTGATAGATGACCTTTTAAAAATATTGATAACGCCACCATGGCTATTGTGACCTGCCAGAAGGACTGTGTAATTTGACAAGAATGAGAGATTTGCCCTGACTGACAAAGTAAATAAATTTTGTGAGGAGAATGTAACTGTATGTTTACTTTGGCTTCAGGCAGACTCTTGCATTTCAAGTGAGTGCTGTGTGAAGCAATATTCAGAACTTCTGGTGGAATTTTTATTGTCAATTCCTTCCTGAGACTATTGTTTCCTGGAAAATATGTCTGTGCCTCAAACAAATACTACTGAATTATTTAAAAAATGTAAATTTTGGAAAATCCATCTCTAAGTTGCGTATATATTCTGATTCTGATACTGGAGCTGTTTTTTTCCTGGGTGGTCAGTGAACTGCTGTCAAGCTATAATTTATGAAGCATTAAGATGCAAAAGATTGTCTCTAGGACAAAATATATGTATTTTTGGCAGTAGAGTGAGAGAAAAACACATGTAGATAAAAAAAAGTAGGACAGGAGTAAATGCAGGTGAAAAAATAAGACAGGAAATTCTAAACAGTAATTTTGCACTGATGTAAGTGATAATGAAAATTCACCAGTCATTCTTTCTTTCATGTTTTTGTTTTAGTTCCCTTACCACCATGGAAGTAACATGGGCTGGCAAATTGTTGATCTTGATACAGATGAAATGGGTGGGAAAAAAATCAGGAGTATCCAGCAACAAAAGTAGATGATTTTTCAAGACAGCACAATTTTCAATAAATACATACAACAGAAAATAAATCTCAGAAGCTTCTATATACAGGTAATCATTTCAAACTAAGTGCATTTTACAAACCCTTTCCTAAAATGGGACTGATTCATACTGAGAGAGTAGAAGTTTCAGCTCATTACAGTGAGAGAGAGGAAATAAAAAGGAATAGCCTTACTCTAAGTCCATCTTTACAAGTAACTGCCAAATCATTTGTACGTGCTGCTGCTTCTTGCAGCATCAGCTATGCACCCCCCAAGGCTGATCTCTCAGAGAGGTGAGGCTTTTTCAGATAATATGTACCAATAAAACCATTCAATGTTACACTCAGGCACTAGACAATCTGGTGAAGATTTGATTCCAAGATCAAACAAATTGATATTGCATGGCAATTATTTATGCTTTGTTCTGAACTCTGCATGGTGCATGATAATCACATATGCTCTTGCTCAGTATCTTGTCACTTGAGTTAAGCCATCAAAAGGGTGGGTCAGAAACAGTGCAGCTAGAGCTGAAAATACATTTGTCTGTGTCACCTTCACACCATATGTGTAATTTTACTATTATTTATTCCACATTTCTAGTTCTTGCCTAAGTGTTTTCTGCAGATGTTGGAACTGCTGTCAGGAGAAGAGCACAGCCCAAGATCCTTATGCTCCTCAGGCTCTCCCACTATCAACAACTGAGAGCAGTCACTAAGTACATGCCAAAATGTTCATTTTATTCCTAATGGGAGCCCCAGCACATGTGTTTCTTTATCTTCACTTTTCTACAGATGCAGTGATCAAAAGAGAATCTCAATGTCTGAGAGTAACATAGGAAATAAACCAGGAAAGCAGATGACAAGATAATCAAAGGGACAAATAAGAAGGTCTCCAAAATGCTTGAACTGTTTCCCTTTGATAGGCCAGTGAGGCCATATGAGGTGGTTCAGCAACCTACTGGCCATTTGTAGAAGAATAAATTTCACTTTTGAACTGCTATTCACTGAAAAAATACTTACTTTATGAATCAAATCCTTTGTTATCACACCAGATAACCAAATCTCCAAAATGTTTTCTATGTTTTTTTCTTTTGGTGGGCTGACCTGATTGAATATCAGGTACCCACCAAGGCTCTCTATCACTCCCATCCTCAGAAGGATGGGGGCAGAGAAAAATAATATGAATTATAAAGCAACTCACGGGTGAAGATAAAGGCAGTTTAATAAAACAAAATCAAAATTCACGTACCAAAGCAAAGGAAGACAAAATAATTCATTTCCAAACAGAATCAGACAAGGCATATGAAACCTCTGTTACTTTTGAGTACTTAATATCACTGTATTTACTCACAGTATTTAGGATCTATGTGCTTTTATAAACACCTATTCTCTCTGACTGTGGGGACTTTTTTTGAGATTTGTGTAATTGAAGAATTATCTGTGAACCTGTGTTTTTGAGATTATTGTCAGAAAAGAGACAGAATAGCACAAGGACCTCACAAGAGTCCACTCACTCTAAACAACCTCTACTAAACGTATACACATATATATGAATTTGAAGGCAAAATAGGAAAGGTCAATATGGTTTCCTATGTGTTCAGGACATCCAAACTGATAAAAAAAAAATCAGCCTTAGACTTGGATGAACTGGATTTTTAATTTTCCAGCAATATTAATATTCAGCCATTGTAAGAATATTTGAGAGAATGAAACGCACAATTCTCATTAGAAATCTATTTCATACAGTAGTAGAGAAATAAAAAATAACTAATATATTCTTTGGAAAGCATTTTCAAAAGGAGTCAGCAGTGGCCCATCAGACTTCAGGAGACTTCAGAAGACTTCAGGAGGAGGCTGTTTGGTCAAATCTTAGAAAAATACCTTATACCATCCTTTTTTACCTTCTCCCAGCAACACAAGTGGAATGAAATCCTGGTCCTGTATAACACTGTGGGAACTTTGCTACAGACCTCAACAGAGATAAAATTATTTTTGCCTGAGTCTATTCATGTGGATGGAAATGAGAATAATATGAGGAAACTTCAGTTATTCTACTTATTCATTGCTCTCTGTAAGAGAGACAGAAAATCAGGGCAAAAAATTATTGGAGACTGAATCGAATTATTTAAGAAATCAGAAATGTAGCCTTTTTTCCTAGTTATAATTCCTGTTTGGTTGTTTTATGGTTTAGCTTTTTTTTTTTTTGTTTGGGTGGGGGTTGTTTGTTTGCTTGTTTTACGTAAAGGGAAACAATATAGATGGAGAAATACTTGAATGGTTGATTTAGACTCTGTAGACTGCAGGTAGACTCATTGTTTAAACAGAATTGTCACAATGTAGGATGTGATGAGAAGAATAATAAAGAACATGTCAAGAATATTTCACTATTGTCTGTTTGACTGCAAAAAAACTTACACACTCTGCCAGGACAGGATTGATAAAACTGCCAAGTAGCAGAGGAGAAAGAACTGCTGAAAAGGAGGATTATACCCAGAACTATCTAGAAAAGACATTTTTGGAAAAAAAAATTGATGGCTGGGGAAAACCCCTCCCAATTCAGATTTAAAATTCAATGATCCTCTTCAGGGGAAAGGTGCTCCTTAAGGGGAAGAAAAAAACTGCTCTGTCCCACTGAGAACTGGTCACTGATTTTCCCTGTTGCCCTTGTTCAGAGCTGCCTATTCAGGAGCAGGTATCCAACAAAGTAAAGTTAAGAAGGAAGGGATTCCCACAGGTCAAGATGTGCAGACAACCCCACTGACACGGGCTGGGGATCTCTAGGAAGCCCAGAAATGTAGCCCTGTGGAGCTAATCAGGCAGGAGCAGGAGGTGTGAGGTGGCATTAGCACCAGAGAACTCATTATCCTGTGATAATCTGTCACTGAAAAAGACTTGTTTGCAAAAAGTAGGTTTTCCACCAGCATTCTACAAGATGAGCAAAATTGGATTTTATAAGGGCTGAAGCTACATCTAAAAACTATGAAGGCTTCTAGAAACGGCCAGAAGAGGAAAGAGCAAAGCTAGGCCTTTTCAGCACTCTTTTTAAAAAAAAAGTACAAAGTAATCTGTCGCCCTGGTTTTACAGGGCCCCATAAGTTGTAACATTGTAGCTGTAGTTTCCCATGCTTGTTCTGTAAACATGGTCCTTGTTTTTCTTAACCAGCCGGGATTGTTTTGCACTTGTGGAATTGTTTTTCATTCCTTTCCCTGGGGTGGAGAAAGATGATTGACCATGTCTTTGTCTTGTAAACCTTCAGGGGTGTTGACCACTTTCACCAATCTTTGACTGTCCTTAGAAACCTATAAAAATAGGTAAATAAAGAAGGGCAGGGCTTTTGGTCGGTCCTGCCTGGTGAAACCACTGCTGCTCTGAACCCCGCGTGTTTCTTCTGTTGCCAACTAACCAACAGTAATCAACAGAGAGACTCCTAATATCTTAAACTCAGATCAAATGGAGCCCAACACTTTTTCCCAAACTAAATGGGTTGAGTTGGGCTGAGTAATTTTTACCCTTTATCTACAATATGCCTCACCTTAAGGCAATCTAAGAAAACTCTAAATGCACTGTTTGCTTGCAGAGGTCTTTAATGCAACACCGTGTGAACTGCAGCTCTGAGGTATCATCTCCCTATTTGTCAAAAACAGCTGAAGAAAAGAGTTGCTAACTGTATGCCATGTAGGCTCACTTTCATCCTTTATCTTAGAGATAACTGGACTTTTCCTGGATTTCTCTTACAGAAGAACTGACTGAGGCTAGGAATTTCTCTTTTATACTCCCAATTTTGGACAAAAAGACCAAACAGAAAGGCTTTTTTTATTAAAAATTTGAAGTTCAGAAATCTTGCATGTCACAATACTTTGTTCTGGATCAGTTTAGTACCCCTGACTGAACATCAAGAGTTTGGTGCTCACATGTTCCTTCATATGCTGGGATCTTTGATCAAGTGACATCTATGCTGGATCATCTTAAAACAGATTAATTTCCCTCATTCAAATGACAGATGTAGCAGAGACAGGAACCTTATGCAGGATCATATGGATTTGAGTGCAGCCCACTGGAGACACTCTGGCACCCCCAAGGAGTTAAAAATTGCAAGTGGAACTGATTCAGACAGAACTTTTAACTTTGTTTCAAAGAAAACAAAACAATCATGTCAAAATTCACATTTTCCCACAGAAAGTATCAACTTTAAAAGGAAACCACAAACCTGCAGTGGGAAAACACAAGTTCTGATTAGCTTTACTAATTACTAATGACTTAAAAAATAAAACTGTAAAATATGTTTTGCTTCACCAAAGGTACATATATCTGCATCCTAACAGGTATGTGTGCTACTGACCTTTTATGCAGTCCTCGTTTCTACTGGGACTGTAAAACAAAGTTTATTGATGAGTTTTATATCCTAGTGATGAATTATCGATACAGCAATAGGTATTCTTTGTTCTTCTCTTTGAGGAAGCACAGCTTCACATGGCTGGGATTAAAAATGATCAATTAGCCTTTTTTAAATTTTTTTTTTTTTACTGTTTTCTAGCTTATGTTTGAGAAATGACCAGGAAATACCCAAGCAAAACCTGCAAAAATAAATTGCTACTTACACTAGTACTGTGGCTGCTTTCAGATTTGTAACATATGAACTACAAATCCCTATAAGATTGTAAAAGTATGAAAGTATCAAACTGATTGTAGAGATTTGTTGTGTTTATGTAGGACATGAACTCTGTAAATGCCTGTCCTGGGTTGACTATATGATCCTTGTATCCCCAATCGTCTGTCTTGCTTATGCCAAATATTGAGTTTTATAGCTTTAAGTTAGGCCTAGAGAGACAGAGAGAGTGAAGGTGGGGGAGAGAAAATTTATGCAGTTTGTCTACAAGAGTTACACCTCACTCCCCCAGAAAGTCCTTGGGAGACTGCGCTCCAGGCTCGGACAGCGAGAGAGAGATAAGCTCTCGGTGTGCTCTCGGAGGGGCAG
>VZTZ01045544.1:217642-239653 GCA_013400955.1 Drymodes brunneopygia | reverse complement strand
TTTCATGCTTGTAAATATTCTACTTGTTAAATAAATAGTTTTTTCCACTTTTCTCTAAGGAAGTCTTTTCCCAAACCGGTGTGGGGGAGGGGTGGCTGGGATTAGCTTTCCTAGAGAAGACCCCCCTCAGAGGTTTCCTCCTAAATTTGCCCTCAACTAGGACAATGCCAAAGGAAAATGACCCTTGGTCTGTCTATCAAAGAGTATTAGCTCTGGGAACACACCTTACTGGACTAAATCCAGTAAAATGATGGAATATTTTACCACACAGAGTCACACAGGGAACAAATTAAGTGTTTCCTTATTTTTATTTATTTTTTTTTCTTCCTCTTTTTTTTTTTTCTGTTTCCTTGTAACTTTATGTGTCCATTACCTATGCTCTTATTAGGATTATACAACTTTCTCTGACATGTTACACTGTGGTTTTCATCTTCCTTAGCTTCAGAGTACCAGCTCCACTCTTGCCTTCTGGCCATGACCCTAAAAGCCTGTTCCAGATCCAGGGAATAGCTGGATTGCAATAATGCTCTGCCTCTGCCTCCTTTTGTCCTTTCACCCAAGGACCAACCTAAGGAATCACCAACACGTGAGTTAAACGAAGTCTGATGAAACAGCAGGGATAAGACTTGTGGAATGTATTTTATTTATAAATACATATAAAGCTGATAGAAGGCTCTTTTCACATGTCTAGTGGGTACCACAGTTTTAAAAAATCAGGAGAGGAAATCCTACTTTTCACTCCCTCTTTCCAATGGTAGCATGGCAGCAGGACAAGCACATGATTTTGTTCATCTCTGTGCACTCTTTGGACCAAATAAGATTTTTCAGTGAAATGAAAGACAAAGTGTCCTTGCTCCTGCTGTGCATGACAGAGGGAAGCCTCAAGTAAAGTCAGCAGAGGGCTCTGCATTGCTTCAGTAGAGGTCAGATGCAAGGTGGTCCACACCAGCACTTTTTAAAAAAATTGTCACTAAATTAACAGTTTATTTTCTATGTGTATACATAGACAAGTAGGGAGGAAGAAGAAATATACTCAAAATTATGAAGTCAAAGGCAATGATTTTGGATGCTGACTTTATTTTGCCTCAATATAAGCTTAAAAAAAACAAATAAAAGGCTTTGATCTTAAAATACTACAAGCCTAACAGATTTTGCTGACTTTTAGGCATTCTTTAAGCTACAGGAAACAACTCAGGGGTGTAATACTAGACTCCAGTTTTGAAAAACCTTTCCATGACAATTGCATTTGGGCTTCCAAAGTTTGTTGCCCTGATTTTCAAAGACACTAAACTTTTGTCTGCTCACCTTGGAGACAGAGGGTGAAGTTAGAATCAGCTGTGGAAAATAAGTATTTGTGAAGAGAAGACCACTAATTTATATGCCTAGAAATGGACAGCAATTTAAATTAAATGTAGGTACCAACACTGGAAAACGCCTGCCCTGGATCACAAATATGAAAAAAGACTCTAGGGATGCCATTAACTGAAGTGACCTCTTGTGTGCATAATTGGCACTAAGGCCAGAAAAGCCAACAAATGTACTTTTGTAAAATTAATTTAGTAAGGACAATAGATGATGGTTTTGTTATGAACTTCTGATTATTATGAAAACACTGATTGCATGGCCTGTTTCCTTAGAAACTAACCAAAAGGTGACACGTTCTGTTGACTTTCTATTATATATTCATAACATCATCCCTCAATTCTGTGTCATAAAGAATTTATGTAGGACATTAATCATGCAAGACCGTTAAATTGTTATCTCATTTCAGTGATAATTGTTTACTGCTATAAATGGCTCATGTTTTGTTCCAACAGTTGGACTGTGACTAAAATGTATCCTCAGAGCAGTGTTGGCAAAGAAGATTAACTTATCCAGAGAAAAGGAGTTATGAAAGTAAGGGAGCATTTTATGACTGTGTATGAGAAAATATGACTTGTAAGAACTTAGTAATTCAATCAGCAAGTGGACCAAATGAAACAGGGGCAATAAGAAACCTGACCTGCTCACAGATATGTGCATCTGATCAAGAGTTCTAGGCAAAGGTTTTTGCAAAATCCTCATGTTTATAATGCATCTGGTCCCTTTCCCAAAATCGAATGAAGAAAGTATAATTTTTTTTTCCTTTTTCTAATTGCTTAAAACAATGTCAGCTGAATGTAATAAAAATTAATTCTGAAATATATGTGCAATTATGAAGAAAACACAGACTGAAAACTAAAAGTCAAGCGTTTCCAGAAAGGAATGCTCATAAAAAGCCAGCAAACCTGCCCCACAGCATAACTCAGCTAATCAGAGCTATGCTGTGCAACACAATGATTTGTCACCTGCTTTTAGATTTCCCTATTGACTCCTGTGTGGAATAAGAATGTGATCAATTTGAAGCAGTCCTTTATTCCCATGGGTGCCATCACTAATGCTGCTGTCTGTTACTGCTTTCTAAATGGAAGCCAATGATATATTTTTCTGTAGCAAAGTGTCTACTTTATGAGCATAATAAATAGCAATGGCCCTTTAATGACAACTTTAGCTTTGGCCATTACAGTACATTTTAAGTGCTTAAAAACACTAATGGGAGCTATCCAGTGTTAATTATACTTAAGATATGAGTGCTGTACACAAGAACTACTGCAACATTAAGTAAAACATTTCTGCTAATCCTAATTATAGCCTGTATAGAAGAGATAAGAGAAATTAAGTGCTCCTTTACAGCAAGTTCCTAAAATAGCAGAGACAGGAAGGACCAATAGGCTGGAAAGGCACTGGAAGCACCTTCTAGCATAGGAGTTGATCCTTATTTACACCATTTCTGTTAGCAGCTGCTTGCCCATGCTCTGCTGTGCTGACTGGCCCTGTCCTCAACCCTGTACAGGACTAATCTGTGCCCTGTTGGAGGCAGCTGGGCTCTGTATAAACATGAATTAACACAGACATCAATCTGAAAGACCAGGCTGCAGACTTTAAGAAGACAGGGAAGAAGCGCAGGCTGAAAAGGCCAGTCTAGAATCGTGTTGACTAATTCTGTTTAACTCTGGTGCCTGAATTCAGAGGGAAGTTGCTGGGCTAGATTTCCAGGGGTGATGCAGATTTTCCAGCAGCAGCTATTCATGCCTATTTATCTTGATGGAAGAAATTTAAGGTGACTATGCTTCACTTTAGACAACTCAACCAAATGCCTAAAACTGGGTAAGGGATTAATTAAGCCTAACAGCTTGCAAAAAATAGTGCTCACATCTTAGCTGAGTGTTTAAACACAGAGAACTTCTCACTGGCTTACAAAAGTCAAGGACTGCATATTTTGACTTTTTGAAGCATTCCAGCAGGGGCAGGGGGGAGCAGAACTCGGAGAAACCCTTGAAAATTGCAAGCAAAATTAATTCAGATCAAGTCCACAAATACTTCAGACTTGAGCTCTAGTCCTAATGTTGAAATTACAGTGTCTGTATGATAGCTCTAGTCTCTGCTTGTCTGTGTTTATGGCAAATAATACAGCCATACAGAGAAAATCATAAATCCTCTCAGAAGGTCTTGGGCATCTAACAGAAATAATGGAAATGCACAGAAAAGGAACATGTTCAGTCAAAGAAGATTGTAATGTATTCTTTTTTGCTTCTACAAAATTCAGTTTGATGACTTATTGATACACTTATTTCCAGCCAGTTGAGGACTGAGTTGACATCTGAAAGAACACAACATAGAAACTTATCCTTAAAGTACTCTGTGCCTTCAGCTATTTTATTAATTTTCAAATTAGCCAGGAGAGAAAGTGACAAGAGACTTCAGCATACTAGTGAAGTCCTGACTCGGACACTAGCAAAACCAAACCTGTCCCCCCTCATTATCACTCAAATATATTTTGATAAACTCCATATCTGTTCAGACCTTTGGTAACAGTTCTATCTTGCTTACTATGTCCATACTCAGCACTCAGAGTTATTTTCAAGATAACAGTCCCTGTTAGTCTTCTTGTTCTACAAAAGGTCCCTGTATTTATCAGCAGCTCAGTCATCAGGATGAACTGGGACTTTGGTTTCAAAATTAAACGAGCAAATAACAATCTTCTGAAAGCAACTGTGTTGCTTGAAGCTAGGTCAGCCAGGTTTTCATGGTTACAGCTAAATGCTTTATCTACAAGTTTGCCAGCACTTGCTTGAAGGTAAATTACTGAACAAGTCTTGAATTTAACTTCAAACAAGCATGCATTACAAAAAAAATTAAAAAGTAACAAAACGTGTCCGTGACTGATGGTATCTAATTATTGAGGATACAGATTGTGGTTTCCTGTTTTGTAGATTTTTATTTCTCCTACTGTTCCCACTCTGCCTCTTCAGAGCCATGGGAATGTCTCCAACATGATGCTTTTTAAGGGAAATACAGGCAGAGCCTAAGAGAAGGGTGCTAAGGTAACACCTGACAGGTTCAAGGCTGCGAGACACAAATGCAGCCTCTGCAGCCAGAGAGTCATGACAGACCAGTAAAACAATGGAAACAGGAAAGCAGCAGCTCTGAGCAGGGGAAAGAGACAATCAAGACAGACACATATTTTTCTTCTCAGTCTTGGCAATGTCAATCATGATACCAGCTTCCTAGGTAAAGCACTGTAATCTTACAGAGGATGTGTTACTGTTTTCATTTAAAGCTTTGAGTACAGTTTGAATGAGCCTGTTGGAGACAGAAAGTGCTAAGACATGTCATTATTCTACATAATAATAATACAAAAGTTCCAATATCTTGCAATGATTCTATTGCATCAGCCTTGATTTAAAACTGAAAAACACGGCATCTGTTTAGCATCTTGCAGATTTCTTCACACTGAGCATTCAAAAGAAGTGTCCTTTGAAGAATCCTTATCAACTCAAACATCAGTCTTTCATAAACTTCAAAACTGTAAAAGCTCTTTTTCCTTTGCCATCTTTATGATCTATTTTTTAAATATATTTGCTTCCTCTTCAGATATTAACAGATTTTCTTTTACTGGTTGAGCTACAGCACAGAAAAAGGTGAGAATGTTTCGACCACTGAAATTTGATATTTCACACTGCCTTGATAAATGTCAGACATAATCCTCATAATTTGTAATCCATCTAGGACTATTTTTGTAAGGCCTTTTTGACATGCAGTTTGTTACTGGTCTAGTAATTTCTTTGGTACTATTTCTACAAGACTGTCAATATTTATTTCATTACGGTTAGTTAGCTCTTCTTATCAATATGGAGAATATATGTCCATTCCTTAAATTGACATTGACAATCCATAATATTTAAATAGAATTAGCATCACCAATTTTCAGTGTAGAGTACATTCAGTGAGCCTGCTGCAGAATGCACAGGACTCAGGATAATTAGCATATGAAGCCACTCTTGCCATTTCACTCCTCTATTTATATTAGAACTCATTACCGTGCCATCATATTTCAGAAGTAGTGATGCAGAATTTGGATTTGACAACGATTCAGGAATGAGCCAGCCAGAAAATTACCTGTGGGGACTCACAGAGCTTTCTATAATATCTGCCCACCTGGGCATCCCTCCAAGTAACTGCATTTTCATGTCACTCAAGGGTGCTGCCCGCAAGCTGGAGTGCCAGCTGATCTGTATTGCAAATGGTACAAATTGTTTCCTTCATAAGAGCCAGAATTCATCCTGCCAGAGTCAAAGGAGCCAAGGGAGCAGAGGTAGTCCCAGCCTCCACCTGTATCCTTACCTAGATTAACAGGGCTGATTTATAAACCAGAGACTGGGCTTGTTGGACCCTGTTTCCCAGGGCCCCTGGATTCATCCCCTTGTGTAGAGGTGTTGGTAGGTGCAAACAGTTCTGATAAATCCATGTAACAGACCAAAACATGGAGTGTCTTCAGAAATTTTAGATATAAGACAGAAAATTTTATGATGAGGGTGATGGGACACTGTCACAGGTTGCCCAGAGAAGCTGTGGATGCCACATCCCTGGAAGTGTTCCAGGCCAGGTTGGATGGAGTTCTGAATAACCTGGTCTAGTGAAAGGTGTTCCTGTTCACAGCAGGGAGATTAGAATGAGATGACTTCAAAAAGCCCCTTCCAACCCAAACCATTCTCTGATGCCAAGTTACAGCTGCTGGACTGCAAGGTCAGCAGTTATTTATCACACTGTGGATGTGTACAGGTACATAATCAGCTTCTGGGCATAATCCTAAATTAGGAGGATACTGCTATCCAAGGTCTTTCTTGTTCTATTCTCAGTCTAGGGTTGCACTTCATCATCTTCCAGTTGTGTCCAACCATTTGCAGTGCTGAACACTAAGCTGAATAATGAATATCTGTACTCTAACTTGCACATACACACACACATACATAGGCATTCTGGAGGATTATTTCTGTACAGATCACTTCAGATGGTGAATTGACATAACTGAAGGAGGGGCGAGCTCTCCAGTCTGGAAGTGCACACAGAGAGGGACAGGATGCTGGCTTTCAAACTAGACAAAATGTCTAAGCAATCAGTACCTTCACAGAAGGATGCCAAGAAAATGAGGAAGGGAGAATCTACCAGAGACTTAAGGGAAGAAGACAGAAAGTTTCTTGTAACACTGCAGATGTTGGAGAAGGTAGACTTGAAGTTTCTGAAAAGGAAGACTTCTGTCTACTGCTTTTTTAGACTAAGATCACAGAAACAGGGCTCATTGCGAGTTTCTTGGAGTAAAGAGGGATGCCAATTATTCCTAACTTCTGTTTTCATTTTGCTTTGATAGTGTGGCTGAGAAACAGTTACATGTAGGAGCTTATTTAACAATAACTCCTTGAAACAGGCAGAAATATAATAGTTCTCTCCACCTCATCTACACCACAGCATGATTTTGGTGTCATTATCCTGGGGGTGGGGGTAACAAAAATCCACTTTCTTTTGTTCTGCCTCATATGCTTATCAGTCACTACACCACAACATTGGAGTTTTGGTAACATGTATTCCTATCCACAAGAAGCAAAGTTCTACTGCTGGCACCTTTCAAGCATATCCTTCCCAAAGAAGCCATTTCCTTTGGAATATATAAGATGTGATCTCAAACGGTATATAAGCAGTTCAATTATGTTGGCCAGTTTCAGGCACAGCATCTCTTTTCTAGGATCATTCCTCTGTTGAAATAGTGGAGCATTTATAGTTTGGGATTGCTGAAGGGATGTACCCACACTGCAGATCAAGAGAGGACTTCACTCCTCAATGCCATTAATCTCACGAGGATTTAATTTACTTTTCATGCATTTACTTTACAATTTCATGAGAATAATGGACTGAGACATCTTTTGTCTGTAAAACTTCTGTGAGCAAAGCACAATAACACCTATGAGGTGTTCAATGCTCTCAGTGTCTTCATTTGCTCCAGACAACAGCAGTTTCTGGCATCGAGCACTACACATAAATTTCACAGCATTTTAAGTTAATCATTTTGCACAAACAAATCTTAGGCTAAAGTCTTCCCCAAACACACAGAGCATCACTCATCCCCTTCATCTTCTCCTGACCAGTGACACTGTTCTGCTCAGTAAATCCTATTTGAAATACCAGAGAAGTCAGTTTGAGAATTTGCAAATTGTATTTGAACGAGAATCCTAGAAGGAATTATTATATGGCAGGCAAATATTCAATGGAATGAGCCCCTCTCTCTCTCTGTATTTCAGACCTAGATTTTATTCTAAATTGTGTCTTTTTTCATGCCTAAGATGCACACAGTTCTGGTGGAATGTTATTAGTGAATGAGGATTTTGGTTAATACAGATTACCTCTTAGTCAATGACATCACTATTTTTTAACAGCCATGAAAAAACAAAAAAGGTAAGTTATCTCCCCTAATCATCATATGGCTACTGGCAAAGGCAACAGCAAATAAAAATTAAATAATTCATTAAAAATGTATTAATAATAACCCTCCTCTGAAGGGGTCATATTAAAGCACATTTAAAATATCTGCTTTTTATTCTAGAATCCTGTAGATCACTATAGAACTTTCTCAAGTTGTCATCAGAGAAATGCGTCAGAGAGCCTCTTGTCCTGGAACACAGTGCCAAGACAAAAGTGTGAAGTCCATATTTTCTTGGGTTTATATTTTTCCAGTCAGCAGGTTTCCCAACAAGGTTGGTATTTTGTGTTCACAATTAGTTGGTACAGAAGTTTTGGCATTTCTGAGTATGACAGGCACTCTTCTCTTTTGTGGCCTAACCTTGAACACCTTCGAGGTACTTCATATCAAAATACTACTGTGTCTACACCAAATTTGGCTTCCAAAATGTGGCAGATGAAGACAGGATTCTGGGCCCAAAACACAACACTTCCTAATACTTAATGCTCACTTTTAAAATTCTTTATAAGGAATAAAAAGATTACTCATATCTATAACAAGAAAATTACAGACAAGAGTAGCACATATTACACACTAGTAAAATACACTATTGCTAATGCATTGAATGTATGTTTGACTATGACGTGACTAGCTGAGTAAGAGTTTATCAAATCATACATTAAGATTTTTAATAAACCTTTAAAATGATTGATTACTACACTCCTGAAATATACTACATCCAAAATTTTGAAACTATTAGGTATAGAAGTGGGACCACAAATTAAATTCACAAAAAAAAAAAATCAATGAGGAATATTCTCATATATGTGAAATCAATCAAAATGTCCACCTTTTCAATGTTGTAAGGGGGGGAAAAAAAGGAGTACAGATTTATCATTGCAAACTTTCATAACCATAAATCAGGAGCAAAGAATGGCTGATACTGGATGGGACCTCCGAAGGTCATCTCATCCAAGCCCTCCCTGCTCAAGCAGGGCCACCTACAGCCCAGGTGACTTTCCAATGTCTCCAAGGATGGAGACACCACTGCTGGTCTAGGCAACCTGTGCCAGTTCTTGGTCCCTCTTGGTCACAGTGAAGAAGCATTTCCTTGTGCTCAGAAGGAACCTCTTGTGTTTCAGTTTGTGCCACTGGCTCTGGTCTTGTCACTGGGCAGAGCCTGGCTCCATCCCCTTTACAGATTCCCTTCACATATTTATACACCTGAATAGGTTCTACCCTGATTCATCTCCACTCCAGGCTGAGCTGTCCCAGCTCTCAGCCTTTCCTCATAGGTGGGAGATACTCCAGTTCCTAAATCCATGGCTGTGGAAAACATGACATCCTTGCCTATTCAATTTCCATCTGATTATATGGAACTGGCTGATTGACACATTTGTTTACAAGGATGAAGCTGTAAGAAAGTAATTCTTTACAAACTAGTTGGACCTGCTCCTTCTTACTCAAAAAGATAATTGCAAGGCCTGATGATTAATTGTTATTTCTATTCATACAAATGGAAATTGCTAGGGTGTTTTTTTTTCTTTTTATAGTTTTACAAGTGGAATGTGGATAATCTTATGTCCGAGAGAGATCAGAGCATAAACTTGCCAAAACGCCCATTTTTTCTAATACACTTTCTGTGTTCTAGCTAAGCTGATTGATATTTTCTCTGTTGGTATCAGTTTATGTGAGGAAACACCACTGTGTCCAAAGAGCAACACCAGCTTTCAAAGCTTTGCTCAATTTCCCTTTCAACACTCTTAAATATGTGATATTTGTATTTTATAGCAAAGATCATAGATGATAAGCTTGAACTGTTATCCTGTTTATTCAACCAGAGCTACATAGTTAATGAATTTCCTTTTTTGTCTAGTCTCTTCCTGTGTCCCCCAAGGGAACTGACTGTTTAATTCCATGGCAGGTAATTATTTACTGCTTGCTGTATGTTTGTTGTGGCTTTGGTTCTTCTGTTTTGTTTTATTCAGCGATGTTGTGTCTCATTGAAAATCCTGATGATCCCCTGAGCTGAAAGTGATGGAGCCATTGAGAGTCTCAAGGCTAAAGCTGATAAATGGAAGTACCACAAGAACAAACTACTCTGAATTTTGGTTATGAGGAGCACTTGAGAGAGAAGATATTGGTCTTAATTAAATGTCCATAAATATCATTAAATACAGACAGCCTTTTCAGGAAAATGAAAGTAAGCATTTTTTTTAATGTCTGCTCCCTGATTGAAACACATCCATATCTTTCGCTTTTTTATATTTTAATATACTATTTCCTCCCTAGGCTGTTTTTTTCTAAAACTTTGTTGAAATAGCCACACTGGTAAATTGAATAGATTCAAGGCATTTCTGTGATAGGGAGGATGTTTAACATGGCAAGGCTTTTCCTTGTTTTATAGTTTTAAGAGATGCCTGCTCACCAAAGCAGAACGAGTTAAAATGAGGAGGCTGTATTGCCACTGGGCAGCATTTGACCTCTAATGCACTAGGAGGGTACAGCTGCCCCCAGTCTGTATTCTGGGACATCCCTTCCAAAACTCCAGAGGTAGGACACATCATCCACACCATTGCTGACCCACTTAAATTCCTGAGTGGTCTTTCACTTTGAAAAAATTAACAGGATTTTTGCTCCTAAGTGATAAAGAAAATTTGAAAATGAAATGGAAACCTTGCAATTTTGTTTGTTTGTTTGTTTTTATAATTTGCACCCTTGTACCTTGCATTTCATACAGTGGATGCATTTTTCCCTTTATTTTTAATTTCATCTGCAAGAGGAAAACCAGGTTTTTTGCTTCCTATTTCAGGTCACCTCTAGGAAGAATGGCTATTGGACAGTTTGGCAGTTTATTTATATGCATCAGGCACAACTACAAAAGTGATTGCACATCACAGGCTCCCCAGAGGAGCGGGGATGGTCCCAAGCCTGACATGGTTCTAAAAGCATTTGGGCAATGCTCTCAGGTGCGTGGTGGGGTTCTTGGGGTGTCCTGTGCAGGGTCAGGTGCTGGACTCTCATGATCTTTGTGTGTCCCTCCCCATTCAGAATACCCTAGGATTCTTTATGTTCCACTAGTAAAACAGTCTTTAACCCACGCAGGGAAAGAAGCTTTGCCAAAGGCATTTGTTCCCAAAACAACTTTTGTAAAGCTTATCTATATGGGCACAGAGCCAAGATAGTAAAACACACTGTGCCTGCCAGACCATGCAAACAGCACTACCATCATTCTTACATTCCAACAATTCTGTTTGCTCCATGAACTCTGCTAAAAAATTACAGTTAGGGTGGAGGATGGATGGATGGATGGATGGATGGATGGATGGATGGATGGATGGATGGATGGATGGATGGATGGATGGATGGATGGATGGAGTCTATAGATGGACAGCCAGTAGCTAATGGATAATACTCATCTGTAAAGGAGCTTCGGCAGCATTTCAATAAATCTGTAGTATGCAGGACCTGCCCATTCCTGAAGGAAAAGAAGAAAACAATCCAGTGGCACATTGTCATAAGTCTGTTGAGGTGGAACTGAATGGAATGGTATAACCGTCATGCACTGGGCAGACTGTGACAGGTTACAGACAGTTGATAAAATGAAATTTTAAATGAAGGAGCAACCTTGTTCTACTGTATCCTGCAATTAAAGCCATTAGGCAAAGGAAAGACCATTTTGATTTCCACCTTTATGATTCTGGAATGTATCTCTTCATTGTTCTGATAAAATGTAATGTGTTATATATTTCACTGTGACAAAATATAATTGATGTCATGATCAGTTTTAAATTATTGCTTGTGTAATGTATGCTTTTAGCAGAAGTGTATTTATTATTGTAAAATTTCTGAAACTTGTTCTAAATTACCACGAAAAGCACCAGAGTGGAAGAAAAAGATTTGACAATGACAGGACCAGTTATTTGAAAGATTTTAACTTTCAAGTCAATTTCACAATATTTTCAGCTCCCATCTTCTTTTTCTTAGGGGGAAGGGGAATAAAAGGGATAAGGGAAGAGAAATACCCATTACATTTATGAAACTAGATAAAAGCAGCAAAAAGCAGAATGTTATATGTAAGAGCAATAAAAATTTAGAAGCGTGTAATTTCATGAAAACAACATCTGTAAAAAAGAGTAAGATGCAGAAAAGATTTTCATCACCAATACCAACATAAAAAAAAAAATCAAGCCTCTTCCAAACTAATTAGACAATGTTATCTTTTACATTCGTAGATGTGTCTGGCAATGACACATTATGGCTCAGGCTTAAGCACTGGATCATTAACTGAGCAGAAATGTTACACGCATTTGTGTTTACAAGATTAAATGCTATACATTCCTGCAATGTTCCATACTCTATTCTATCATTTTAGCCACTCTTTTATCTCCCTGTCACTTTCAATGAGCTGTAAATTTGATAGCATGTTTACAGATATTTTTCTTCCACTGACTAAACTATCAAAAGCCTGTGTGATGATTGTATAATTTCCTTGGCCCCTTAGGATTAGAATGTGCAATGTTCTAAAATGCATTTGTATGGAATGCCTACTCAACATATTCTGTACAGCTCTTTGGTCTCCCTTAGAAAGACTTGCCCACACCTCCCAGACTGGTTGCTCTTGACTGCAACAAATGAAATAAGACAGAAATCCATCAATCCCACATGAAACAGTATTTCCGATCAGGCTGAACTGCAAAAGTACATATGGGGAAAGAGGTAAAAAAAGAGAAAAAGAAAAAGTTCTTCCTGAAAGCTCCTAAATGCTCTGAGAAGTGAAGTGGGCATTTTAGAGTTGAATGCCTGGATATTCTCTCCAGAGTCATCATCAGAGTAGATCTCACAATCTACTGATTTAATAGTTGTAATAGTACATAATAGTACTACAGAAAGCTGTTTTTCAGCTCAATAGAAGAATGATAGACAATACAATGTTCTACAAAATCAAATGACAGATATTTACAAAACACAGAACTGCAGGATGTTTCACCAAATGTTTTGCTGACTCCTGAGCAACTCAAATGCAAAGCTAACCAAACAGCTACACACAGAGCAAATGATTGCCCAGAAGACTGAGTTTGTTCTACTGAGCAACCTGGTCTAGTGCAAGGTGTCCCCACCCATGGCAGAGAGTTGGAACTGGATGATCTCTAAGGTCCCTTCCAACCCAAGATATTCAATGATTTTACCAACACTTTTCACTTTGTCCCAGGATATCCTGTGGTGATGACACCAAACACGTCTAGGCTCACGCTTCAGTGCCTCTGCAGTAATGCCAAATTAAGAATAAAATTATTATCCCAGATCTCAGAAAGGCTACTTCCTAGCCCAGCCAAAACAATTAGAGTCTTGAGAGTGCAAATCACCATTTTCAGATACTATTATGGGAAACAAAGTACTTTTCTGCACAGATCACCTCTCTTCCCACTACAAGACCAACCACAGCAATTCATTATCTGGAAAACAGATAACGGAAGGGTATTTAAAGTACTTTAAGCTGTCTTTTTAATCAAATTTAAGGCTGGGAATTACAGAATCAGAATTATACCACTAGGCAGATTCACAGACCACCAGAGAAGTCTCCAGAGAACACAGAGTTCGCCCTTGTTCTGTCAAGAAGCAAGACAGAAGAGAGTTTAGTGACCACTGGAAAGATTTAAAGGCTGAATTTATCCTACCATGTGCACAGCAGAACAACTAGAAATCTGTGAAACACTAGGGAGAACAGCAGAAAATCGTATCTGTCCACTACAGATTCAGCAAGTTAATAATAGGACAGGTACTATTTACAGGGAAAATGTTTACATTTTAATATTTTCATGTGTACCAAAGTATAAAGCTGTTTAATCACATTTTGATTGGCTACAGAAACAAAGCTCATTGCTTCCTGCACATACACTTTACTTTATCCAAGCTTTAGTGTTCCCTTCAGTGATTAAAAAGCAATGTAAAGGTATGTCTGTGCACATTTAAGAAGGCTTCCTAACCTACTCCCTCTGCTGAAAAAAATGCAGTTTCCTTTTGAAACATTTTGAAATTAATTTTTTATTTTGAAAGTGACCTGTTAGCACTATTGAATCACTGATTCTTTATTATAATCAGTAAACTCTATGGTTTAACGCCAGACAAGCAACAAAATAGAAGTTATTAAAATTTAAAGGTGCTTTCCCAGACCTTCTTTTCACTGGATGACCTGATTCAGACCTTGGTTTTTTTTTGATACTAAAAGATGTTAAAAGGAATCCTACAGTCAAACAGATACACAGAATAAAATTAATGAAAATATCGCAGACCAGATTTTTGAAACGTTAGACAATGTAACTGGAATACTTTTGGCATCTGCAAATGCTCTCAAGACCACAAAATGAAGAAAAACAGCTGTTTGATACATATATTTTAATATCCCTGTAGAGCAGGTAATTCTGAAGGTTTTGAGTATTAAATTATGAAAAGATGTATAAACAATTCAGCTCATTAAGAATTCTTTGCTGATGAGGAAATTTAGTTTTCATCCCCTTAGATTCAAGATGTAACATCAGGAAGAGAAAAAAATAGTGAGTTTAAAGGACATGTTTTCTGCTTCACATAATATATTTAAAATATGAGCTAGCAGTGAAAGACAAGGTACATTTATTTTGTATCACTGCATTTCTCTGTAATTATGAGAAGATATGGAGAAATCATGAAGGAAAAAAAAAAAGAAACAGTCAACTCTAAAAGTGCAGTCACCATTAGGAGAAACATAAGATTTCTGATTCTTGAATTCTTTCAAAAGTTGATGAATAAGGCCTAAAAGTAGAAGACTTTCACTGACTCCAGAGGTAACACTGATAAGAAATACACAATCTACTCTTGTTTTCTGTGACACAACTCTTAAAAGCTTAAAATACTATAAAGCCTAGGAAATGATGGAAAAATCGATCTAAATGATAGAAAATTCCTGGCTTGGGAATGTAAACTTTAAAGAACTCAACTGTGAGGGCGTCTGTGTTTGTCTGAAGTAGGACAGGCTGCTGTGTGAACCTCAAGCTTGTTTCTGTACTCCAAAGGGAACTTCAACCAAAGTAAAGTTTGGAGTGCCCCAATTTTCAGCTAAAGAAGTGAGGACACAAAAGGAAATGCTCTGTCTAGATTTATCCAAGTAAATAGGTTCATGGATTTCTCACATCCATAATTCATTGGGATTTTACCATTGTCAGCAGTTCATTTTAAATGCTTTTGCCATCTTTGAAGGACCAGCCAAACAAAATCCTCTTAACTAAAAAGACAGCTGCTGTTTAATATACTTTCTAGAGTAGCTAAATGAAACTATCTCTTTTTTTCTCCTGTATAAGCTGTAATTTCCCATAACAACTTTCCTCAATTTACTCCTAGGGTTTGAGGTTGGGAAGTTTGCTAATTTTTAAAACAGATCTTAAGTATAGGACAGATTTTCTGAGTTCAAAGATCTGACATACTGCTGCACTTCGCAAAAAATGTTATGGTATTTCTGACATGTACACACAGCAAGGCTGCACTTTCCATAAAGTTTGTAGATTCAAGATTACCAGCCTTTATTGCTCGATGGGAACACAGTGCCTCCAGTTTCTGCTGGCATAAAGTGATGAGTAATCTCACTGTCTATTTTCTGATTTACATATTCACAACAGTGCATGTAATGGTACTTTGATTGAAACCATGAGTGTAGCACGGATGTCAGGCTCTTCTGATTTCTACCAGACAAAAATCTCTTTCTAAATCACTGCAATAATATCAATATAATCCTGAATAGCAGTGAACTGCTAAAAAGCAAGGAGTTAAGTTTGCAAACACTAGAGCTTTATGACTTTATTTCTATGCAAAAATAAAATTATTTTTTTCCCAAACAAGAAAAAGGGCATAAAATGACAGGAACTAATGTTCCATATAGTGCAACTTCTTTTCTAAAGCAGTAGTCACTCAAGGCATTTAAATGTACACTCTGTGGAGCAGTTTTAAATTATCTTCCCAAAGCAAGGCAGTTAGTGTTTAAAGACCATCCTCTCTAGAAATTGCACCAACCTATTACCTTTAACAGCCTCTCCAAGACGTTACCAAGTTTTGGGTGCACTGACCTATAAAACAAGACACATAACTTCTGAACTGTGGGGAGATAAAATAAAAAATTAAATTCCTTCTCGTTGGCAAACGTTTAAAACAGGTAAAGGAAGAAGGTGCTTTAGCCTTTATTTCACCGGAATTCAGTGACTCTTTTCGTGTGGAGCCAATAAGGAGGAATTTGAGCCTTTCATCTTTCATCCAACATATTTATTTCTAGTGCTTTACTAGATGTGTATCTGTGGTATCCATACAGTTTTTAAAACACATTTCATCATGTACATTCCCCACTAAAAATATTAGCATTCAAGGACATTGCATGGCTTTGAAAGAGATTATTTGAGATTTACACAAAGGATTTTCTAAAGAAGACTCCTAGTTAGCTAGAATTAAATTCAGATATTTGGGCCTGATTCAGAGTTTCCTGTGGATTGCTTAAACTAACATTGTTGTGCACTGCTGAAGCAGTCTATGTGGGCCTTTGTGTAAATGACAGTCAGCCTCATATTTTGCCTAATGATGTGTTTATTACACATTCCCTTCTGACATTGTACATTTCTACACTGAACAAAGAGTCTTCCTGCTTTTGCTCTTGATCCACTGTGTGAAGCAGCATGTGAAGACATGAAAATTGTTTATGAAAAATTAAACAACTGCAGCTTTTTATGACAAATAACACGTTACAGCTGAAAAGCAGCTACGTGGCATGACTTTAGCTTCACTGACATGCATTTCCAGGGCCATATGCTGCAGAGGGTTGCAAAAATGCTGCTTTCTTTCAGGACCTTACCTTGTTTTGATGGCAAACATGACTTGACAGATGCCTCAGCAGAGGAATTGCATGCTACCTGACCTTTTTGTGATATGTCATTTCTAGAAAGCCTTGGTGCGGGTGCTCCATCATGGGACACATAACAGAGATACACAGCAGAGAATGACATGATTCAAAACCTTTTATGTGGTTTTTGACTTTCCTGCATTATATTTGTTTTAGAGCATGTCATCTACTGGCCTTTGTAAAATGAGATGCCAAGTCTCAGGATATAATGTTTAGGACTGCATTATCCTAAAGATTTGTATCTATTTTACTCTGAGGAATATTCTCTTAGGTTTGTTTTTGGGTGCCTAATGATTTAATTCGGGCAAAACTAAGGTTGAGTCTCAATTACTATGCTTCAGACAGAGATGGATAACTTTAAGCACCTTCAAAGGTCACTTCAATCTGGAGCTGCTCAAGGCCCTGTCTGCCTGCTGTAAAAAAATGCACTGAAAAGCATTTCACATCTCCAAAATCCACAGTACGAGGGAAATAGCAGTATTACAGTGCACTATGACCACACACCTTAACCCAGGCTTAAGTGGTGGGGATAAGAGTAATTAAACACACACTTTACACTACACCTCCGCTATTCACACCCCAGAGGAGTTTCTTCTTCTCTGGGGGACATCTCTGCCTTTCTTAAAATCAAATTACACAGCTGTGAAGAAGTTTAGGGCTAAAAGAACAAACTCACTCTTCTTGTTAGCCCAGTGCACATTGGCCAAATTTCCGATCACACCATGTATAAATCCAAGGCATTGGAAAAAAGCATAATTATAGGTTTTGTTTTACCATGGAAAATAGATAATTATGGGTAATTTGTGGCTCAATTAAGTTGCAGGATAATTAGTATTCAAAGTAAGAAACACTGTCTGGAGATTATAGGTTAATCTGAAAAGAAGTTATACAATTTATTCTAGTGCACTCAATTTACTGGTTATTTGCTACACATATGCTTTGATCTAAGATTAAAATATACAAGAAAGTGTGGCGCACCTTTATTACATTTAGAAACAGAGATAGAGAAAATCAGTCCACGAGACAATAGTTCTTCCAGAACTTGGACATCCCAAACTATTTCTATAATCTACAAAAGCATCAAGTACATCACCCCAACTGTACAAGTGTTCCTGACAACAGGATGTAAGAAAAGAATTTGCTGACTTAAAGCAGGTCTTATAAACTTGCAAATTCAGGAATCCCACCCTACCTATCTCTAGACATGAAAGCATGTTCCTTGTAACATGCCCCACCAGCTCGACTCTCGTGAGGAAACACAACGGGATGTACGAGGAAATTAAACTATGGGCTGGCAGTTGGAATGTACCTGGAACATTACACAGAGACAGACATTTCAGCTCTGGAGAAGAAACATCAGAGAAGACAGAGCACACACTTTTAGCTTACAAAAAATACTTACATGAACACTAAAATGAGTCATAAAAAAGAAGCATTAGTCAAGCCTGTCCTGAGGGTTTAAGCTATCTTATTTAGAAATGTCCCTTAGGTTAACAAAACAGAAAAGTGATTACTTCCAGCCTTTGAAAATATGAGATAAGGAGCTAAAAAAGAAAAAGAGGGAAAAAAAAGGCATAAACTCCAATGGCTTTGTTAAAAACAGTCTGCAGAAAATACATATTGAAATAAAAACAATATGCTTTTCTCTGGCCACAATCTCATTTGTGCAAATCATGTGCACGTGAGTATGGCCTGTACTCACTTCTTTTGATGAACTATTTAAATTCTTATACAGAAAAGTTGATGGAAAGGCCCTCAAGCATTTTGTTAAAGAGGTGTTTATGATAGAGCCTTCTAAAGTGGGGGCTTTCATTGTTACTCAGAAGAAAAACATTTAAAATGCAAGCCTGTCATATTGGTGTTATTAGTACTGTTTGTTCTTTAAGGAAAGGTTAGACCTGTGTACATTTCATTCTGTGTAGTCCAGCTGAGGACACATTCATCTGTCTACAAGAGGTGGAAGTTACTCAGTGGGACTGGCTCCCACTGGCCCTCCTGGCAAAATGGCTTAGACAACAGAGGGTAAGAAAGGCAAGACAGTGCAAGGAATGTGAGAGACTTCAACACCCAGAATTTTCAAGTGTGGGGAGCCCCTAACTTGGTGTGCATGTGCTGAGAGTTTTTGGGGATTAGCTACAGAAAGGATGTCTAGAAATTTCTAGGCATTACTTAACTGCCTGAATGTTTAATATTGCAAGGCACTGGGTGAATTGGTGATATTGATACAAGAGTGATATTGATACTAGAGTTTCAGGATTGCTGGTTAACTATGTGTCCTTAATGAGTCAATAAACTGCTTTGGTACTGATCTGATTAAAAAGATGTTACCTGAGCATTTTTAGCCTGTGGTGCTATTCACAGGTTACCAGGAAATTAAACAGTATCTCATGAAACTCTTAGGGTCTGGTACCCCATTTATACCCCTTCACCAGTAGAATATCCATGGTCTGACCTTGTTCCAGGCCAGGTGGTGATATCTGTGCTCATTTTGGCTAGGTACCATTAATTTTCTTCATAGTAGCTGTGCTTTGGATTTGTGCTGATAACACTGGGATGTTTTTTGTTATCACTGAGCAGCGTTTGCTCAGAGCCAAGACCTTTTCTGCCCCTCACACCATCCCAACAGCAAGTTAGACTGAAGGTGCACAAGGAGTTGGGAGAGGACACAGCTGGGACAGCTGACCCCAACTGACCACAGGAGTATAACAGCTGAAGAGAGGTAAACCAGGCAGGGATAGGGGCAGTTTCTTATCAGTTGGCCTCAGGAACTGGACCATCATGTTTTTGCAATCATGTTTAACTAACCAGTATAAACAGAGCCCCACTGTCAAGAGAGAATAAACTTTAAGAGCATTTAGACAAAGTTTTAGATCAAGAATTTTTGCCTCTCATTCTTGTAGGCAATCAAGAGCTAAATGTAATTTTCACCTCTCTGACAGGGAATTACAAATCTCTCCAAGTGCAGAAAATTGTGTTGCAAGGGGCTGCTCTTGGTCTCCCACACAGATGGAAAACCCCAAAGGATCTGGTGAAAGAACAGCCTGCAGACTGTGGAACCAATCCCAGAAGGAAACTTGTTATATTTAATTAGCCTCATGGTCGTATTGAGAGAATTAACAATATTTTAATAAGTTGCCATTGTACTCACGCTGCTTTAAAATGATAGTGTTACAGCACCCTAAGTTCTATCTGAGAAGAGACCCTCAATAGAGCAGCTTCATTAATGACACTGTTGTAGAAGCACAGTGGCCTTTAATTATAAAACCACTGCAGTCTTCTGACAGTTTGTTGCCCACATGATAAACCAAGGACCTACATTTTTCTTTTCCAGCCCAAATTTCAAGGCAGTTTTTATGGCACACATGGTAAGTGCACTGTGTATTCAGAAACTGTTAATGTGTCTCCATTAAAATGACAACATACATCACCTGTGATGTCTTGGTCCCTAGGGCACCCACTTGGCTCTTTTCAATTCCCTCTATGCATGAAAATTAAGAGTTGATAAAAGCAGGTTTTCAGGTTTCCACAAAGATGAAAGAAACCTAAGCAGAGAACACTGGGGTTAATAATAAAAGACCTTCATACTCTAACTCTGGAACTCACCAAAATAAATGGTTATTGCTTCAGTGTAGCAAATGGCACTGTTATGGAGTATTTATGCAGTTTCCTGCAACACACAGAATTCCTTGAAAGAAATTAACTTCACAAACTGATCTATGTTGCTCATATATTATTGCAGGACCTCAGAGGAAGCAATATTTCACAAGTCTGTATGATATTAATAAATTGTTGATTTCTATCCCTTCCTATTGCTTTTTTTTTTCCCTATACAAAACAAGAAGAAATAGAACTGCCTGAAAAAGCCTAAAATCATCATCCAGGAGATCCAAGAGACAGTTGTGTGACAGCTGTGTGATGGAGCACCTTGTACATCACGGGGCCAGAAGTGTGTTGTTGACAGTGCCAGCACCTCTGCCACAGCACTTGAGTGAATAATATAGCAGAGCTCCCTTTTGTGGCTTACCTGAGAGAAAAAAAGGAGGGGTGTGGGGCAGCACATCTGCAAAGAGCTGCAGCAAATACTGTCCCCCAGGCCAGCTGTGCCAGCCAGCCACTCCTGTATGGCAGTGCTATTTTTTGACAGCAAAATGTTCTGCGTGGTCATGCATGTGGGTGATGAGCAGAGGCAATTGTGCTCTTGCTTGCCAATAAGAGTTTTGCTCTCACCCCTGACACCTCACAGTGAGGTGTGCACTGCCAATCTGAGTTCAGCCAGGGTGGCTTGGGCCCAGACTGCAGCTGTTTTGTCCTGTGCTAAATACAGAAGAGAAAGAAGGTACGCTTGAGTAAGGTACGCTTTGCCCGTTTATATTTTCTTGTAAAAAATCTGAGTTAAACTGGAAGATTTCTACTCACTCCTCTCAAATCATTATCAATTATTATCGACCATGACTTTGGCACTGTGAACTGAATCAAAGACCTGAGGGAGAATTTAGGAAAAAAGTATATTTCCGCATATATGTATTTTCCATCCAATAACTTAGTTTCATTTTGAGAAAGGCAGTTGTCTCCAGGCTTCTACAAAGAGATTCCATCCACCATCTGAGCATGCTGAGGCCAGGGCATAGGACAGACCATTAAAGAAAAAAATCAGGGACAGATAAACAAACAGGGAATTGGTGTCATTCAAAGAACAATTTCTTTTTCTCTGGAAGAGCTTGTTGGCAAAAAACTCACATATACAGCACTTTCATGTCCATCTGTGAGACAGGTAACAGCAGTAATCTGATATCTCTGACAGAGTAACTACTGAAAACATCTTAAACGCCCTGATGACAGTTCAGGCTGGCTTTCAGGTATATCCTAAGACAGACATGAACGCTTTTTGTTGTCTCCCTCAGCTAATTTTTCCCATAAAGTCATCACTCCTGCAGCCTTGTGATATTTAACAGCTTGCAAATTAGCTGAATGCTTGACAATTCGTGCGCTGCGTTGCACGCGTGCTTTTCCAGCACTGCTGCAAAGACAATGGCTTATCTCACACTGCATCAGGGAAATTAGGGAGGAGCTCCTGCTTGGCCCAGGAGGAAAACTGAGTCACTCACACCTCCGCACGACAGCAGTTTGGATCTCCAGTAGCAGGCACTGGTGCAGAGGGAGCTGGCGAGCCCAGAACTTGCTGTGACCAGCTGGAGACCACTGCCTCCATTCCCAGGAAAATCACACTCAGCTTCCCTTGGACCCAGTTTTCAAGTTTCCAAAAAGCACATAATATTAAACACCTTTA
>VZTZ01045544.1:154780-217619 GCA_013400955.1 Drymodes brunneopygia | reverse complement strand
AAAAAAAAAAAAAGCCAAAAAACTTAAAAAGCATGGCACTCAGCCTTCAGTGTCTCATGATTATAGATACATTGAATGGAAAGACATTCTTTTCAATAGAGATCACTTTTTGTTATCAGCCTTAAGTGTCTTCACTTTGAGAAAACAGTAAGGCCCAAGCCTTCAACAACAATTACTGGATTACTCTGCTGGTGTAATAAAAAAAAAAAAAAAAAAAGGCATATTTTTGGCTACATGTTTTACAATATACAAACCCCAGAAATTCCTATAAGCAAATATAATACAGTGCTTTTTGCCTTGAAAAGTTATTCAATTTTAGGATCATTTCTATCCTAATGACTTTTGATGGGTTATTTTTGTTTTCATCATGCCATTAATAAAAAGTGATAACTCTTTAGCTCTAATTAGACCACTATCATAGAGCCCATTAATAATTCAATACCCCCTTTATCTATTCCCTTCCCCTTCAGAGCTCTTCAATCAGGGCTTATGCAGCAGGTTGCACTTGCTCTGAAAATCCATTAGCCTTCTGCCTCACTTGTGGGCTTTCCAAGGGACATAAATGGACAGATACATAATTTTATTTATTTATTTGTGTGCTTCTGCTTTTAGGTTAGATGTAAAACAATGGTGGCAGTGGTGGGGGGTGGGAAGAAGGGGCACATAATAATCTCTGGTGTCACAGCCTTACAGCTTAATTTGTCATCTTATTTTTCCACATGCAAGATTCTGACAGCATTGATCACCTGAATCTGTTAAACAATTTTTTCATGAGGCTGACACACTGCCCCAGTGCTTGCATCTATCAACATCTGCCTGATTTATTGGCTTAATAACTGAAAATCATTTGGTAGCCCAGCTCTATTTTGCCTGAACACTGACCTGTGACCTTAATTTGCTGCCTTTTGAGTTTCTTTGTTCTCTCATAACAGGTAGCTCACTAATCAGCAGAAACAGCTTTATAAACTTAGATAAATATTTAACTGAGATCTAGGAATATGAATGTTTAAACTATTCTTCTTGGAAAAATATAAATAACACAGACTAAACAGAACTACTGAAATCAAAGGCATGCTTGCAGAAAGGATGGGATTTGGCACACTTTCAATATTTCATGTCTTTCTTTGTTCCTATTTCAAAATATTGACAAACAGCTGTTATGAATTTCTGAAATAAAAGAAGAACTTCTCTTGCTGCTAGGTCTTTATAATAAAATCCAGAAAACAAACACCGTGATTTTTTTTCTTTGAGGTACCAGAGATATGACTAATTGCAATAAGGTGTTGACAATTAGATCTGGTAATCTCATGGCAAAAGTTTGGTAGTTTAGCACAACAGAAACCTAATTTAGAGCGTATCCTTACATTTTATTTAAATAATGAAAACCTTTAAAAATGTTTTATTGTAGGAACATTTCCAGCCTTCCCAGGTCTCCACCCACTGATAAAGAGTGCACACAAAACTAGAAATGTTTTAAAGGAAATACATTAGTTTAGGATTTGCTTCAAAACTTTATATAAGCACAAAACACATTCACCTATTTTTTTTTTGCCACAACACACTGGCATTCAGGACCCCTTAGACATGCCTATGAAACATCTGCATCTGATGTTGAGATGTGACTTTCCAGTCAGAAATTTTGCTCACTTTGTGAAAAGAAACCCAGCAGTTTTCTTCAATCATTGGGAAAACAATGACTAGTGTTTGTTAGCCCTTGAAAAAGCAATCTGTTGACAACGACCTGAGAAGGTGATTTATGGGGCGGATGAATGGTAGAATAAATACCCTAGACCTGCTTCCTTTCATACCTGTTTCTTCTCATCTCCCATTTCCCTGCCCCCTAAGCCACACTCAGAGTGGGGCACAGCACAAAATAGCCTGGGTTATAAAGCAGGGACTCAACACTGCTCATTGGCAATAGGAAATAGGAATTTTTTCCCATGCCAATTTGGCAGAGTAGCAGAACCCTTCCTGATGTGACAGAAGACCTAAGAGAACTTGCAGAAGTCCATGGGAGTCAGGTATTTCCAGGAAGGTTGTTTTGTTGGGACGAAAGACAGTAAGGTAGTTTTAGAGAGGAGAACCTCTTTTTTTATGTTCACAGCATCAGTGCAAGAATTTAGGAATAAGTCACCTACGGGACCATGGAGATTATGTAGCAGACTGAGCCCTCCAATACGTAGGAAACCTTTGAAATAACTGGAAAACTAAGAGAAAAAGTCATCTTCAATTTCAAGAAAGGACCAAATTTTTGTAAATCACCCAGGAAGAAAGTATTAGGTTCTTATGCATGTTATAGCTTCAACAATACAAAATTTCTCCTCTAACACTTCAGACACTTTAATAAGGGCAAAATAGCAATTGGCTCAATTATTCCTGTAAACTGGGATTTATATGGCTTCTGTCTTAAGACAAAGCATACCTACATATACTTCAAAGGTTTGATGAGTTTGACAACAATAGCTGCTATTTTTAAATATATTGAACATTTTCCAGCACTGTATTCAGTTCTTCAATTTTTATTTAATTTTGATTATAAAAGTATGATAATGAAATAACAAAGGCTAGCGTGCAGAGTTTATCAAAGCAAACAATGACCTTATTGGATGTGGGTTAGTACTACAGCCAGCAGACCTGAACACACTTTGCCTCCCCATGGAAGGCTGGCTGGCCCACAGGTCAGTGCTCAAGTCTAGGCAGTCATTTGTTATGGTACTTAAAGGGAAAAAGGAACATGCTTCTAACAATGACATCTTCAAATTTCTTCCTATAGCTAATCTCTGTAATATACAAGTATCATGTTTGTGGTCTGTTGTCAGTCAAATTAAGAGGATGTTATTTAATGCCTGTCATCTAGATGGCAAAAATAAGGGAAAACATCTTGATTTGCTTCTTTTAGTTTATGTCAATTGTATGCATAATATTTGAAGGTTAATAGTGTGACAATGATGGGCCAAACCATGCAAAGAATATCTTTCTAACAATGGACAATTTCCCCATGAAATGGATTGGAAAGAATGTGATAGTGTACAGAAGACTATATTAAAATTATGGCCCTTCAATCTGAATGAAGAGTGGAAATGTTACTTGCTCAAAGGCACCACTAAAATTAGAAACATCAATCTATACATTGTCTTGAAAACTGCTGTAGACCTCTGCACACACACTCACATGGATATTATTCTGTTTGGGAGCTTGGCTATAGATCACTTGTAGGATCTGCATAGACAAGAACCCACAAGAAGAAGAAGAATCTGAATTCTTGCACTGGGAATGCTGCAATAATTCAAGCACAGCTTGTAAACAACAACAGCATCAAAAAAAAAAAGCCTGTGTCAAATAACTTTCCATGTAAGATTGTCATTCTTAATAAAAATGGTATTAGCAAACGAATCTTCTAATACTTAAATGACAAAATATTACTGCAAGATAATCTTAATTGAGATCTCAACCTCTCCACAGTTTTCCTGTACTTAATGGAATCGGAAATATTTTAAGATCAATTAGCAATTACAAGAAGTATTTTCCTTCCCTAAGGCTAACATTTTCTGCAAAAAAGCCCAGGTATTTTCGAGAAGCCTCAAGGAGCCTTAGTGTGGCAATGTTGTGAGAAACCTTGTGGGTTTGTCTCTTTCAGTGCATCTCCACTTTCCTAAGAGCTCTCCACAAACGTAACTGAGGAATGACAGAACCTTTGTCCTCCTCCTGAATATGTGACTGCATCTTTCTAAATATATCAAAATGAAATTAGGCTCTCCAAATGCAGAGACTTTCTCAGTGTAATATTTTATCTGATTTCCACAATAAAACACCATTCTACCAGTTGGCTGATAAACTCTTACATTAAATCTTTAAAGACTCTGCTCCTTATATCATGGAAACTGAGGTGAAGGTTCAAACTTGAATGCATAAATCAAACAGGATCTAAAAACCTTTTACTGAAAAATCAAGATTTTGACTATCAACCAAATGCCAAGACAAACTATCATTTTTATTTACTAGAAAGTGCATTAGCTGTTGGTTTTGGGAGAAAAGAAACCCACATTACTCAAAACATTCCAGTGCAGAAGTACACATTTTTAAGCAGGGATATTTGTGGGCAGCTGCAGAGAGAAGCATTGCTGCTGCTGGACACAGAAGCAGGAATAAATTCCAAACAGACATGCAGGGTTCTACAATTCTAGTTCAATATTGCCCAAGACATTAATGTTATTAATCATCTGGAAGTGGCTCAAAGGCCAGTTCAGGGCTAATGCTGGCTAAGAAGTAAGTTGAGGAAACACTCAGAAGAATTTTAGTTTTTAAAATGAAATGACATCAAAAAAGCCACCCCATCTTCAAAGCTGTAACATAAACCTGGGAACTTCATCTAGTGTTTCATGAAAGAAAATATCCCATAATGTTGTAAAAACAGTATTAACAGGTGGGTAAAAGGAGCTTTTTTTTTTTTTTTTCCCCTTTTTCCTGGGACGTCAGCTAAAATTGAGGCAGACAGTGACATTAAAAGTTCAAAGGAATCCAAACACAGTGCCCAGAGCTCACAGTCCCATCAGCTCCATTCCCCTGAAGGCACCCACCATGGAGAGATGACAGAACTGCTTTTGTCATCAGGTGCTGAAGGGAACCAGAGTAAAACCTCATCTTAGGCTGTAAATGGGTTCTTCAAGGGGTGCCTACACTTACAGGCTTTGCCAAACATACAGATTATTAAAAGTGCTTACAAAGAGAAGGATGGCTGTGCTTTGCACGGTTAACAGAGACAAATATACTCCCAGTGCTACAGGGAAAAGAAGGTGGGGAGGGAAGGGAGCAGTGTGGAGAGGATCAGCCAGGGAGCATTTTAGAATAAATATATAAAGCATAAAGAGAAACATGATCTGTATGTGAAAGAAGAAATCCTGATCAATAATTTGGGAAGGAGGGAACTATGATCAGAGCAATGCAGTTGATAATGATGTCAACATTGTGGATGTGCAGAAAGGGAGAACATTTGAAGTAGTGAAGATGAAATTTAAATGTACTGTAAAAATTGCTGAGATTCCAGCAGCCAAGATATAAAAGAATAAGAGACAGGGAAATGACAGGAGGTTGTGATAAAATAAGCAGAACAACCTGAGGTTTTAGCTGAAGCTACAAGTGAGCAATAGTCATGAGACTACTTAGTTTAGTTCATTACTGATTTTGCACACAGAAAGGAACAATTTTTACTTAAACAAAAATAGTTTTCAGTATAAAAAGGAGCCAACAAGTATCTATAACTAGTTTTCAGAGACCAGTAAGAAGAAAATGGATCTTTTGTGTATTGATACCTGAGGGCTGGATCACTTACAGATTACAGTGATCCTAGGGCAATGCATATCATATTATGTTTCCTATGCTTTCCTCCAAGTAAAACGTAACTTTTATGGTGGCTTAGCCCACATTTGATGGTAATAACATAAAGACTTTCTCAAACACTCCATTAAGTAAGCCCAAAGGCCAATGCATAAAGGAGTTGATGTTCCCAAACCATTGAATGTGCTTGGGTCGTTTACAAATGATGTGCAAAATACAGCACAAACGACATAAAATCAGTGAGTGCTGTGCCCTCGGCACAGACCCTTTCCCTTCTTCCTCCCCAAGCACCACCAGGAATAAATTGAGAAGCAATAAAAGCAAAGCCATTTCTGAGCTTCTGTAGACTGAGGCAGACATTTTAATCTTTTTTTTTTTCTTTAACAATTCTTTTTTAATGAATGAAATACAATAGATTAAATAAATTCCTTATTCCCTCCCTCCCCCCAACTATGGAATCTTACCTAACTTTAAAATCTGTATAACCACATTTTATTGCACATGCATTGTCTTATTGAGAGACTTTTCTTTTCCTGCTCTAGCATATTGGAATGTGTCATTCCCTTTACAGTCTGCCTAGGAAAATTCCTCCTTCCTAGAAGTTACTGACCATGTGAATCTGGGGAATGGAAAAGCAGACACAAAGACATGTTGCAGAGACAATGAAAATGTAGCCTTTTCTGAGGGTTTCAGAAGAGACCACATAGGCTTTTTACAACCTATAAAGCTACTAAAAGTTACAGGACTGAAAGTAAAGCCAAAGGAAAGGATTTTCTCTGAATAGAAACAGCAAACAGGGAGAGAATTCTTTGCTACATCTTCAATTTTAATTTATTCTGTTTCACCCAGGTGAAATTTCTGAGTTGGAAAAATTCACGTTTATTTTCTGTTTAAGTAAAATCTTAACAAAAGAGTTTTCCAAAAGCTCCTTGGGTGTTTTTTGAATGCTTCTGTTGGGGAAAAAAATGTACAGGTGGGTCCACCTGACAGCTTTGTCAGAGCATCAGAGCCTTTGGGAGCAACAGCATGTGATGCAATCCCTGGGAGCAGATTTGCAGGGCAGTGCTGACAGCTGGGCATGATAAGAGTGGCTCCAGCCTGGTGACACAAACCGAGTGTCTCCAGTCACTGGAGCAACCAGGGCTGCGTCAGTGCATTTCCATCCAAAGGGATGCCACTTTACCTGCCCTAGAGACAGCTGCACAATGCAAATCAAAAACTGGCAAATCAGACAGCAGAAAATAAAAAAAGCTGAAAGAAAAAGTTCAAACTGCAAGTGTACAAAATCCAAGAGTTTTAGATATGTAATTAGAAAGAAAAAAAAGAGTCCTACGAAAGCCCACCAGATAACATCTGGTTTTGAATGCATTTGATCATTGCACATATTAGAAATAAGACTGCAGCATTTCCATCACCTATAACTTTTAGTGGAAGAAACTCTCAAAAAACATCAAGAGGAAGAATAATGTCAAATCTTTATAAGTAACATTAGCTTGTCAATTAGTGCTGATTATTGTAGTGTTCACATGTGATGGGAAGCAAGGCAAACATCCAGAACGGGCGTTGATCAGCACAGATGCAAAGTCCATACTATCTCATTGCTTAAATAATTCATTTTCAGCTTTCAAAATGAGGTGAAGTGACAAACTAGACCCATTTCTTGCCATGCTCTATTTAGTACACCACAAAGTTTCACCAGTTAGAGTAGCCCACCAGGCTGCAATGGAAAAACACTTTAAAAAAAAAGACTTTCAGTATTCCCACAGAAGTCTCACAATGAATGCAAACAGATTACAGACTAAATCAAAACCTTTGGAGAGTAATTTTTTTTTATTTACTATGTAAATAAATGCTTGCAAAGAAACAAGCTAATTTATGGAATCCAGCAGCTGAGGTTATATAAAAATCTAAAAAAAACCCCTCCAAAACATAATGTACACACCTCTCTGATTATTGGATACTCTCTTTTGTGAATAATGCATTTTCCCTGAGTAATATAATTTTATGTCATCAATGGGGCATAATTAAACTGGGACTTGGATTATCCTGCACTGCTTGTAAGGAATCAGCTCTAGGTTCCTTCACCTTCTCTCATCTCCTGACATGATTTGATGTGCCCTTGTACTGGCTGAAACAATGAAAAAAACACCGGATGTGAGGACTAGTACAACACCAGAAGTCCTTAAATTCTGACTCAGTTTTGACATTTCTTCTCTCTTTGGTTCAGTCAGTACTAGTTAAAATTGGAAAATTTCCATTGGAATGGTAGTTGCTGAGTTGCATCAACAGAAGCAGCTGCTTCTATTTTGAAACTTCCTTTTATATGATTGTCCTACACATCTTCATCACAGCAGAACAGAAAGAAAATAAACCCAAATCAAACCAAAAAATTCTGGCAGTCACTGAGGATGCATTTGAACTGACAAGAAGTTGCAGCTGTGGTTTAGTGTCCCTTCTTTAAGCCCACTAAGGAATCTGCATCTCTCCCCTGGCACTGCCACTTTTAAGGTCAAGGAGCTGATTCAGCTCCAGCTTCCAATGTTGTTGTGATGCTGACACTGCAGTGGTAGCTGTACTCAAGTACAATGTTGTAGTTGTGTTGAAATCCTACAGAAACTCCATGTCTTGGAGCTCTGAAGCACATACCCTGTTTCATACCTATAGATCACCTAATAATAGATACCTCTTCTACAAAAATATTAAGAACATATACCACTATTTACAATTTTCTGGAAGTTTTCTATAGTGTTTCTTTTTATTGCAGTCACTTCCACCTTTGACCTAATCTTTGCTAGACCAAAAAATGTGGCCAATTGTGCATCCACTGCTAGNGGGGGGGTTTGTTATTTTGGGGGGAGGGAGTGTGTTCTTTTATTTTTGAAGCGTTTTTTGTTAACGTTATTATTTTATTTAAACAAACCATATTTCTGGTCAGAAACATTCCATTTTCCTAACTTGAATTAATAGCTACCTTACACTCATTTTTGAGAAATCTTTACCTTGGAAAATTTATGCTTCTGTTTCCAGTAACTTGTAATTGGCAGTATATACATAGTGAGAGAGATTTTTCCTCTCCAGTACATGGGCAAAACCACTCAAGACATGGCTTTATTCAGGGAAAATCTGTCTCCTCAATGAAGGTCATTATAGGCCAATTTCTGAAAATACACTTTTAATATGTGGATAATGAAAATCACTTCATTAGAAAGGCAACTCTAAATCCAACCTGCAATTGCCAAATTCAACCACTGCCTTTAATTTTGAGAGTCAAATGACAGGCCCCATATGACAGAGCTGTTAAATAGACCTAGAGAACTTCACATTCACCATCAACCAAGAAAAAAACTAATACAAACACTCTGCCACTGTGGAATGCAGCAAAATAATGCTGAATCACACCTTCACAAAAAAACCTGTGAAATCGGAACAGGGAACTGTAAGAAAGCAGAAATTTGGTTGTTTTTTGGGTATTTTTGTAGTTATAGGTATTGATGGCTGTAAGTGTAGTGCCTTGTACCATAAACAGATTTATTAAACTTGTAGAGTGATTATTCCAAGAAAAGCTTTGTAAAATTTCTTGAATTAGCGAAGTCTGTCTGGCAGCCTCACCCATAAAGTGCATAATGAATAACAGTGTCAGTCATCCATCAACCCAATAACCATTGGCACAATGTACTTCACACATCCATTAAATGCACAGAAACAGAAATAAATCTCAGGGGATTGACAAAGGCACAAAGCTGAACTTAGGAATTGTCTCCCTTTTCCTCCTCTGCACATACAATATCCACGTTTTTTTAATGTATTTATTAATAAATTATGCAGGCTGAAGTTTTTATCTTCAACAAATGCCATGGAAGCAAAGGCTGCCAGTGCTAGAGAGCAGAAAGTGGGGCATCCTGTCCAGCTCCCAGCCAGCAAAGGGCTTCCTGCAGCACCACCAAATTTCAGATGTTAGCCTGGCAGCACCACCCACACTCCCTTTCAGAGGGTGCTCAGCAAGTCACCAAATCTAATTATCCAAAGGTGCTCATTAAGATTCAGGCAGGAGTTATAATTGCTTAATCTCATGTTGTTATTACCATCAACTAGTCACTCTAACACGAAATTTCCTCTCCTTTCTCGTGTTTGCACTCTTCAGGCGGGCGTTTGCTGTTATCAAACCTTGTCACATCTTGGCCAAAATGTGTCTCCCTAAAGCCTCTTTGAACCTTTGTCTTTCAAAGGAACCCCATTAGCTCTGCCACCAGTCACACTGCTGTGATCTTGCAGTCAGTCAATAACTTTTTGATAACAAGCTGGAGTGCAAAGACATTTGAACTCAGATGCTGCCCACAAGCTCTCGGAAAAACAGAAAAGAAGGAAAAAGGCAGAAGGATGTAGCAGGATTGTTTCCTACAGCCCAAGCAGCCAGGACTGTCCATTAGAGGGGAAGATAGTGGATTAATGAGAGCAAGGAAGACACTTCAGGGATTAAAAAGTCTTTGCATGAGGGTGAACCAACATTTCAGAGCCACTTGGAAGTTTGTTGTTCCAGAAAGGGGACCTGGCCTACAGTTTACAATCAAATGGCAGCACATAACAACATGTGTTACTATAACACTGCATATTCTTGTACTTTTACCTTCATTAAAAGCATTGCTGGAATGGTCCTATTTTTTTTTTTCTCTTAAATAAGTTAAAAAAGGCCAACTTAGAAACTCAGCTAAGAAATGAAGCCACTATATATCACCTGAAATCCTTCAAATTTACTAGTCTATACCAGTCTGGTAGAAAACACCTTTTTTGTTGTTAGTTACTACCTTTTTTTTGGGGATTTTTGGTTTTTTGGTGTTTTTTGGGATTTTTTTGTAATTATGATTTCAATTTTGCAACAGAAACAACGTTTTCCCTTTGACTTATTTCTTCCACAGGGGTAATAAATCTTTAAGAGAAATAATAAAGACCAGGACTCTGGCGGCTGTATGTGTTTTCTAAATACATTTGTTCCCCAGCCATCAGAGTCCTGCAGGACAGATTATTTCAGCTGGAATTCATTTTGCAGCAACAACTCCACAGATGTCTACTTTGCAACTGCCCATGTGGATTTCTTTGTCCTGTTGCCTTTAAGGAGCACCAGTCTGGGCAACACTTGGTGTGCTCCAACACCAAGAGCCTTCACTGCCTTGTGCTCTGGAATGCTCTCCCTACACACCTTGAGGCCCCCAGGCCAAGGAGAAATCCCTTTTCCTGCACCTGGTTTCACCTGATGTGGTACAGACCAGCCAGGAGCAGTGAACAACCTGTTTTCCTCCTGACTCTGCAGCCAGCCACCCTTAATGAAGTGCAAACACCATGTCCTGCACACAAAGAAAACAGATGCCATCTGCTACACACACTATAAATCCTCCCTGGATTGCTTGCACCACTTAAAGTAATTAATTAAAAACCAGTCAGGATAATTATTTTAAAATCAATGGTTTCTAAATATTTGTTTTAAAATCACACGAACAAATTCCCACCTTAAGCAGCTATAAAATTTTGGAATCTGTGAATACATTCAAATGTTTTTATTTCAACCAGTTAACTTTTTGGGTTTTCTGACAGAGATGTTTCATCTGAAGAAGTTATTTATTAGTTATTAGCAACCTCTTTTCTCCCCATAAATGGAAATTGATAATTTTTAATTAATCAGATTACTTTATTTAAAAGAGGGTACCACCTAAATAACCTGCCAGAGAGGTAGCTCTGCTCTATGCACATAGTAAAATAGAAAGCACATGCATTATGCTTGAAAAACTTTCTGCAAGTCCTTTCACAATTCCTTCTTCTCCCCCAAACATGAGGAATTATGATGCACTGAGGAGTCTGTTTGGTTAATTTATACAGATACATTCATTTTTCCTTTGTAAAGGATGATGCATGAGCTGCAGATGTAATCCAGCACAAAGCACAGTAATATTTGCCCGCACATCACTGAAAATAAAGCTCTGAACTTCATTCTCTTGGATATCTGAGGATGATGAAGTAAAAAAAAAGAATCTGTGAGGCAGTGATGAACATAGGGTTTCTAATTCCAAATGGAATGGTTGTTAATACTGATACAATCCCCACTTCCACACCCCGCCTCTTTCATAGCAGTCGTCTTTTAACCCATATTCTCAAGTTCAAGACAACATTTTGTGTTTCTAGTTTTGCCCATTTTTTCTAGCAATATTAGTGGAGGTGAATCCATAGCTAAGTCAGAGAAAAATCCATTACTTGTTGGTTTTCTGAGGGCATTTTATTAATAACATTGAAACAAAAGTATCCCATTCATTTAAAAATACATTATTTTGTTAACTTTGTTACAACCATTGAGATGTTACATTGAATAATTTCCTTTCAAGACAGCTAGTGTGGCAAGCAAGCATACATTCATGTTTGATTTTTTCCTGTATTTTTCTTTGAAACACAAAATGTACTTTCTATATCCTAGTACCACAGCCTTTACCTAAGTGCATGTGGATGTATAACCTCGTGTAATGTATACTCCTACAGAGTGGTCACACATAAACTTCTCAGAAAAATTAAACAACATTTTCAATAATATTTACTGAACAACCATGTGGCTATCAGAAATATTAAATTTTCAAAGTTGCAATTATAGTATTTCTCCTCTGTTTCAGAAATGGTCTGGAAGTCTTTCTTTTTAGATGACAGAAGTATTTGTTATGAACCCAAAACGTACTTTTCTTAAATGTAGCATCTGACTTAAAGGTCTCCAATTTTCTTTGGTGGAATTGGCTCAAGATGTGCCCTTAAAAGAACACATTACACATAGTACTAAATTAGGAAAATCACTTGGATGAGGCCTGTGGTCTCATTTCAGGCTTGCTATCTTGCTGTGTTACATCTCATTGGAAATACTGCTACAATAAACATTCTTTAGGGGAGATGTTCAATGTTTTATTCTGCACAGCTTTGGAATGGACTAAATACACAATTAAACTAATAAGATAACTGCATTTTGCAATTATGAAACACCTTTAATTGTTTTACCAAAAACAACGGCTATAAAATAAAAAGCATAAAGAATTTAAAGTGTAATTTGGCCCTCCTTATCAAATATTAGAAGTTTGTTCTTAGGATTTACTCATTAAAAAGTTATGCATCATTTACAGTTTCTTGCTTTTTTATGACTCACGAGGCAGGTCAGCAACATGCTCATTCTGTGAGCTTTTGCTGTCCATTAAAAATCCCCCTTTCACCCCATGTAGGACGTTTCACACTGTGCCCCAAAGGTTTTTACAAACTGAAAAAAAAAACCCCCATATGTTTTGCTGTAGAAAAATATGAAAAATAAAGAAAGGAACCTAGACCTGTCCAAAAGGGAAATGACAGAGCTGCAACCTGTGGCCTTGCCAGCTAAACTATTTCATACAAGTGCCAACCTAATTCAAAAATATTCAATAATAACCACGTGTGTCATGAAAGATTGCATACATACATTTTCATGTTGACACCAAATTGGGAAACTTCTTAAAAAAACCTGGTCTAATGGGAAGTCTCCCTACCCATGGCAGGGGGTTTGGGACTGAATGACCATTAAGATCCATTCCAACACCTTAACATTCTATGGTTCTGTGTGCTATTATTCAGTTTTAGTCAAACTCTAAAGCTGCCTGGAAAATTTTGACTGGGACATACTTCAGTTTTTATTAAAAAAAAAAAAAAAAAAAACAAACAAGCAAACTTTTAAATATTTGATCTAGAATATTTATTTTTAAAAGAGTTTGATCTCCAGCAAATAGATTCCAAATTTACAGGTTTTAGTATGACTACAAAGAGTGAAATGGCACCTGTGTAATTTGGAGCTACCACCTGAGATGCTAAATAAATACAAATATAAATAAAGAGAAGTGATAGTTTTTGGAGGTTGAAGGACTAGTATTCATGGGGATAAGAGTAGTGATTGCTAAGAGTACCTCTGTAGGAGAATATATAAGATGTGCTATTTGTTCTGTGTTTAACAAGTTCCCAGAGGTTATGACTCTACTGTTAAAGGCACTGACACTGCATATAAAAATGCAAACAGATTTGACTTGCACACACAAACACATGCACACACTGCATGAAACACAACATGCTCACTACAGAATATTTTTAAACTGTGCCCTGAAGAAGACATTTCTAATTAAAGCTCAACTAGGCATCCTTCTTTCGATTTATTCAAACATGTGATATTACTCTGGCACACCACAAGCTTGGGATATATCCTCAGGCTGTATATAGCACTATGCCAGAAAGCAGTGACTAGGAAAGCTAAGTAGTGTCCTCTGGGGGAAAAAAAAATATCCACGACAGCCACCAGAAACAAGATTCACAACAGATACAAAGCCTCGTGTACAAGTCATTTAGATGTTAAATATTTTTTAAAAGTGCTGTTTCTAGAGCAAGTACTTTCTGTGGTGATAAATCTGTAAGGAGGAGTTCACTCACAAGACACCTGCCTGTTCTCTGGGTCCTCAGGTATGAGGAGGAAAATCTGCCAGTCTGAAAAAAGATTAATGTGCATATCCAAACCTTCAGTGGTCATCTCATCAAACACCCTGACCTCTAAAGGAAGGTGATTAAAAACACCGACAAATTACTAACAGGTACATGGTTTAATGGGATGCTGTGATTTTTGTTCCTTAGGGTCTTTGGATTTAGGGATCTGCAGAAATAACTAAGAAATCATGCTTATTGCCATGAGAAGAAATGAGCTACCAAGGAACCAACATTTAAAAATCCACAAGCTGGAAAAATATTAGACAACTTTGCTCTTGGTGAAATTACTTTCTCAAGAAAAATAGGTTTAACTACATTTTAGAGTTGTTTACAATCAACATGAGCTACTACATCGTACATTTTGCTCAGAAAGTAGTTAACAAAGTTAGAGTTGAGCGAGAGTATGTGTTTACGCAGCAAGTATTGGCTTAAAATAAACATATTCAATATCTTGAGAGAATCCAGATTTAGAAAGTTATATACGGAAAAGCTCAGTATATACAGATAAGCAAAATATCTGACAGCAGGTGAAGTAATTTTACTTGGCAGATTACATTCATGTGTGGAAATGTAAACTTCAAATTTATCAAACAGCAGGAAAGACATGGTATTTTATTGGATTTGTGTTCCAGTTTCCAATCCATATGATGGTTTAATTTCTCTGACTCATAACTGTAAATCCTTATTTATGGTATCAAAAGAACCAGTGCTAATACTAAGAAAGCTTCTTTTTATTTTGTGTGTCTTCTACAGTACCTGGAAACACAACTGAAACCATAGCAGAAACTGAACACTACCCTGGTTTATATGTTATGCCATTAAAATATCAGTAATTAACAATGTGTTTGTAATACAATCCCTTCTTAGAAATGCTTCCCAAGAGCTATGGCTACCAGTGGTCTTTGTGCACTGATGACCTGTAGAAGGAAAAAATTCCCTGTGTCTTCCAGTGAGGGCCCCCCAAGGGCCAGAAGCAACCGATCACAACAATTTGGTCTCTCAAATTCACCCCAGTAGGATTGCAAGGAAAAAACATGGCACAGAAAGTCTATAGGAAAATCAAAGGTTCAAACACTAATTCAGAAACCTATATATATATATATTTATACTACAGCTTAGCTGCTCTTGCTTTAAGGTCACAGGGTTGCTTACACACCCAAGATTTGTGTCACTGAAACAATACCTGGCCTTTGAGGCATGGAATAACTTCTACAGAAAGTTCACAAGGTCACTCCCAGACAGATGGCAATGTGGCTTTGAACTGCAGAAGCTTCATTAAAAGAAAAGAAAGGCTTGTAGATTCTTGTTTTGTTGCTTGGTTGGGTTTTCATTTTGGCGGTGGTGGCTTTTTATTTCTTTGGGTTTTGGTTTTGTAATATTTTGTATGTGTGTGTGTGTGTGTGTGTGTGAAAAAGGGTCCAATTCAGGTATTAACTAATTAGTTTGGGCAGTTTTTTAACCCTTCAGCCAGGCTGGACTTTTGAGAATAACTGAGGAATGCAGAAATGAGGGCAGAATGACAGAGCTTGATAGTGCCCCTCCAACCAGACGGGTGAAGGGAAAGCCAGACAAGGAAACAACAAGAAAAAAAAGAGCCTGAAACCAAAATAAAACAGGGAATTTCAAAACACCAGAAAGGCAGGACAGTGGAGGTGAAAAGCCAGAGACACCCAGTTGTTACAACTGACTATTATGGGGTTTTATTTAACCCATGAAAGGTGAAAACATAATTTGGACACATTTTCTAGGGTTTCAGTCTCTCCTGGGAAAGCATATCTGATCAGTGGATTTGAAGGACAGAAACAGCTTTCTCAGTGCTCCTCAGCTTTCTGCAACTCTCTAAATGAATTATTTGCTCCTTCATAAAAAAAATCCAAGACCACCCCTTGTTCTGAAGGCCTTTTTGAGCAAGATTGTAAAATTATCAGTTTGCTTACAGTCTACCGTAATATAAATTAATGTCTTAGCAATCAATAGTACCTACGTTTTAAAGCTTGATTTGTATTTACTTCAAATAAAAAGTTCTATTAAACTTTGAAATGTATTACCTTTCATGCTTTGAATAAGTCCTTTCTTTCACACATCAGTGATAGAAAGAAACTGTTAAATAAAATACCTGAGGAATTACTCACTCAGATAGCTCTGTCTATTCCAGCATTGCCATATTTAATTGCATTTACAAAGAATGTTAAAGTGGAACCTGTGATTTAAAGGGGTTAGCAAATTTGTATATTTCTCCTTAAGATAAAACATCAGCTCATTTCAGAGTTTTTGAAATCTCAAGAGAGTTTTGTCAGCTTCATTAGAAACAGAAAGGGTTACTTAAGCTTTATGTTTACCTATAACCCTTGAATGTTCTTTAGTTTAATGGCATTTTGGAATATGTTTGAAAACCAGTGCTAAAAAGCCACTTTACAGCACTTAAAGCACTAGAAAAATAGAACAATTTTATTGTACTTGGGAATACAAAACCATAAATACCAATGCACAGTGGGCAGGTCTTTCAAAATACAAAGTGTAACCAAGATAACTAAAGGAAAATTAGTGTTCTTAGGTATACTCCCATTTGTGTGTATGCTACAGAAACAAGTACTTAGAACTCATTTGCCTGAAGTGTCTCAGAAATTACAGGGAATTATTGACTGTTTTAGATAGATGTGTTTATGCTCCTTAATATAGCACCCAAAAATCTTTTGAGGGCAATTAAAGCAACACTTGCAACCACCCAGTTCTAATAGCTGTAGTTTCTTTACCCCCCACACATTAAAGACAGTAACTGAGTTTTGTTTTCAGAGGATTTTACATTTCTGTCAGGTATTGGCAGCTCACAAGTTTTCAGTTTATCTGCCTCACTAAAGAATGCAGACTCTGTGACCTCATGCTCCTGCTCTTTACATGGACACTGTCTAGCACCCCACAAGTGTGGGCTGGTGTTTGCCAGGGAGTTTCAGAAAATGTTTAGCATGGACCCAACACATTGAGTGCTCTGCCCTGATTTGATATTCAGTGTGAAGTCTACGCAGGAAAGCATGGCTCTGAAGTTCCCCAGGTGCTGAAATAATACATGTTCCCTACTCATTGGAAATGGACAATTTTCCCAAGTTTTAATGACAAGTTTTCTATGCAGCTGGACATGGCTACAGTTCAGCTGATCTCTGTAAGGACACTGTGCACATGGATGTGTCATTGTCTCCCAGGGCAGGGAGCTTTCAGCTACCTCAGGGTGGGTGTTTGGTATTAAAAAAAAAAAGCCATGAGTCATTACAGCATCTGGACTATGAAGTGTCAGAAGCATCACTAAGCACTACAAAGAGGTCACAGAGCCAGAGGATGATTTGAGCTGAAAGGAACCTTAAAGACAATTCCAGTCCCCTGTCATGGGCAGGGGACACCTTGCACTGGACCAGGTTGCTCAGAGCCCCATCCAGCCCCACCTTGAACACTTCCAGGGATGGGGCAGCTACAGCTTCTCTGGGCAACCTGTGCCAGTGCCTCACCATCCTCACAGTAAAGGATTTTTTCCTAATATCTAATCCAAACCCACTCTCTTTCATTTTGTTTCCATTATACCTTGTCCTGTCACTATATGTCCTTGTAAAGTCTCTCTCCATCTTTCTAGGTCTACAACCAAATTACATTTAGAAGCTATGTTATTTCTAGTTTATTTCTTGTAGGACAGTACCTACATTATACCTACATTTGTACCTTATAGAGAATATTAAAATTATTTATAATACTACCCCTTACTGAGAACCTTGAGAGTCAAAGCTAGGGTATGAGTATTGCAGTATTTGGGTCCACCCTGGCTGTCAAAACCCACATTCAACAGAGTTCCAGCCTTCACTTGCAGTGTGCTGACTTCTCCCAGTGATCCCTTTAGACTGCTTCCAGCCTGCTTTTTTATTCTACAAAGAACATTACCCCTCATCACAGTACTCCTACCTTACAAAGACACTTATTTATTTATAGTTGTATACAACGACATTAAAACTCCAAATTTCCACAAAAACAGAACAACAGTAATGTCATTTGGGAAATAAAGAAGGTGGGGGAAAAAACCTGCAGTGCTTCTCTCAGCACTTACAAATAGTTAAAATATTCAAGTGTCGGTACTAAGTGAGTGCCTAAAGTCTGATATGTGAACTTCCTAAGTCCACAGCTATTCAGTGTCAGAATTATCTTATGTGAATTCTCATCATGCTATTGAGAGATTAATTACAGATTATTGGCTTGACTATTATTTTTAACTATATACATCCTTAATATAATTAAATTCATACTCATGTCAATTTAATCAACACTTATTTACTGGAAAAATGGTGATTTCCGAATTCAGATTGAAATAAATGTCAGTAGAATGCAATGTACACCCAACCTTTTTCTTTTGGGTCATCCAGTTCAGCTGTGGGAACAGAGAAACTTGATCTAATCCTTAATTGCCACTGGATAGGGATATGGACATGGACATCTGGTATCTCGAAAAACTGCCTTTCAGATAAGATTGAGAACAAAATGAAAAAGAAACAATAAAGATTGTGCTTTACTTCTGAAAATAAAACCAACAAATATCAAGTGAAATGATAATCCTGTTCCCCCACAAGCCCTAGGGGACACTCACGCTTGTGTCCTGCAGCATTATCATGGCTTGGAAAATGTTGTTATGTAGATACTGTCAATTTAAGATATACATTGCTTTTAAAAATGATAAAGAAACCCCTGCAGTAAAAATGCAAACAAAAGGTGTTTTATAGTGCTACAAAGGCTCAGTCATTTTCTAGCAGTTACTGTTAGACAGTGTGAGGCTTAGTTTTATTCCATTGCATTGGTGGTGAAGGAGTACATTAAAGTTAAAATACTTGCAGTCTTCATCTGTGCCTCTGTCATGCTTTAACTCACAATTGAGTTAAGGTTTGAGTAAAACACACAAACATGTTTGCCATGTTAGATATGCCACATATGGTTTGAAAAGGTATAGTATTTTGGACTGCTTATGTTATAATGTGCTGTTAATATTGTCCAGGGGGAGAAAAATGCATCAGAATAATGTATGGACACAGTAACCTTTAAAATGCTCATGCACTTATGTTGATAGACACTTTAATACCTGCTGACATCTAGGCTTGAGCCCATGAAATACTGATGGAAAAAGATTTGCAACATTTGAGGTCCAAGTGAAACCTCTTCACATTATTTGGTGACTCTGAAACTTGGAAAAGTGGACCTTTGAAAATATTTCCTGTTTACAAGAGAAGAAAAATTATTGCTACTGAAAGCCAGCCAGTCTTCTTTTGTTTTAATCTTATGGTCCTACTCCCCCCACTAAAGAGATTCAGCAGCACTTTATCTATAAAATCCTCTGAGGTCAATTCTGGTCTACCAAAACGATGCAGTATCATTTTTAAATGGCCATTCCTAGTACATAAAAAATCAGGGTTTATTACCACTTAAGTGCTCAGGAAGGACACTGTCAATAATAATCCTGAAAATACTTGTGTTTAAAGATATAATGATCTATAGAAAATAACATATCCAGAAACATTAGTTGATATTATCTAAACAAAATCTTATTTTAAGGAGGACCCCGAACTACTCAGAAAAAGCTGAGAAGGAGGCACACCCTTCCCAACACATTTTTCCAGACTCTCCTGGGAAGAGAAGGCAGGTCCCCATTCTGTAGAAAAGGCTTCTGATGGAAAGGATTCCTCCCCTGGTCTGCTGGTGGAAAATTTCCAACTGGCCCCAGGTTTTCTTCAAGTCTACCTGAAGGCTCCTTAGACCAAGAGATAAAGGTACTCTTTACATCCTCAAGGGATATTCTTCTCTACATGAAAATGCAGGAAATTCTTACAGAATGCAGACTTCCTAACGTATTTAAGCCAAATGAAATGAAATTGATTAGATTTTTATCACTAAAATAGTGACTGGAATATTTTTAGCTGTAGTGAGATTCTATATTAATAACCAATTATTATTCTAGCAACAGATAACAACCCTTCTTTGGGCACTTCTTTGGATTCTCTATCCAAATAATTCTTTAGAAAATATCTTCTTCTGTTAATTGTCTTCTGTAACATGTTTCAACATTATAGACTTAATGAAATCATTAATGTTAGGCTAATTGGACAGGGAGTGACTCTGTGTGGAAGAATACACTGGCTTTTAGAAGAATGATCTAATTTAGATATTTTAATGAGTACTCTGGGCAGTGTTCCTGATTATTCAAATATGAAAATTTTTGTGTTCACTCTCGAAAGCCTACCAGGTACCAGTGTACAACATGTACCAGTAACACACTCTTGTTTATTGTTCCTTTAGACATTATAAAGGCCACATATTCAAAATATGTAAAATCAATAATATATATATACTTCAAAAGGAGCACATTAAAAGGATTATCTGTCTTGATTTTGCAAAATCACATTTAACAAGTAACAGTAGTACAAGCTCCCTTCCAAAAGAAATATGTCATATGTCATAATCCACAGATTTTTATATCTCCACATCCTTTCCAAAAATTGAAAAGATGTTGTTGCAAACTGAAAAACTTTCTTAGAAAAAGCCATGTACTTTAACATGATCTGAATTTTTTTTATTGTGTCAGAAAAAGTACTCTAAGAAGTTACTCAATGATACCTTGAGAAACATTTCTAGATATAGTTTTATATTTCTAGATATAGTTTTCTCCACATTTTCAGAGTTATATTGATCTATCATAGTACCATTGCAACTGAAAGCAGAACGTGGAGGCCCATGTATTTCCATCTCACACAATATAGTGGAAACTTGTAGCAGAAACAAAATTATAGCCCTTAACTAGCTCAGAGGTTTGTAACTCTCACTGTTGCCAAGACAGCAAAATGCAGACACATGTAGTCATGCTCACTTGGATGAGGATAACATTATACTTGCTCTGTACAGTAAAATAATAAAAACTTATCTGAAAAAGTTATATATTATGATCATCCCTGAGCCATTAAAATAGACTGTACCAAAAGCTACTGTCACCCAAACTTAAAATCATTTCTTGTCTCTACCACAGACCATTTAGGAAATTCCTTTTTTTATCAGATAGTAGCTATTCAAAGAGCATTTGACATATCTACAGCCTTCCACCTGCTTCCTAAATCTGGTCCTTCACCTTCCTTAGCTACACTAGTGCTAGACTGATAGTCTGATCACAGTGCATCTCATGCTTCTCTTCTATGTAGCTCTTCCATCTCAAGTTTTTGTTTTTGAATTCATGGTCTTCTCAGTACATGAACTTAATGACTTTATTACCATCATTGTTACTCACATAACACTCACCAGTGTGACATTTTATTGATAAGGAAGTAAGGATTAAATTTTAAATACTGACAACCCCAGTGAATGGACCATAAATGAAAATGAGAGAAGCAAGTGAATCTCATGAAGGTCCTTTCTCTGATCTCAGTGTTCTTTTATCAGGTTGCTTGAGGGTTTTTTCCATATAAATGAAACAGTCAGAGGAGGAAGAAGAAAACACTGACATTATTTCATGCCTGCCACTGCATGCTGTGCAAACATATGAAAAATACTACAATGTGTTTGGACCACCAGATGTATTTTAAAAGAGTTGCTCATTACTCAGTCAAGTTCCCATTCCAGCTGTGCAGTGGGGGAAATTGGGGGCTGGCAGATTGGAATGGCTACTTCAAGTCACCCCCACAAAAATGACCTCTGGAAATTTATCAGCAGGACCTATTTCCCACTACAAAGTCCGTCCTTGCACTCCAGAGAATTATTTCTTGCTAGTGTCATGAGCACTGTTTACTGCCTTCATATAAACACTGGCCATAGAGGAATGTGCTCTCCAGCCAAATGGCAGAGGGGAACTAACAGGGATTTTAGAGTTCTGGTTCTGGGAAACCTCTTTGGAAGGGTAGATGGAATTAATTATGCACTTATAAATATATACATGTGTACGTGTGTATGCAGATGTGTAAACACATGAGTACATACCAAATATTTTTTTATTTACAGAATATAAATTATTTACATTGTGTTCTATGTGAAATGGCCTTCCAAAAGGCAAAAGTTTTAAGTGCAGCCAACAGTTATTTTAAAAGGCCACAACACAGCATCAGCTGACTCATATCCTCTGTAAATTGTGCCTTTAGTACCTTTATGTAACGTAAACAAAAAGCCATTTCTATGTTTGCGTTTACATACAGAATATATACATGCACATAAATACATATAATGCAAATTCAAAAGCAAATATATACATTACTGTGATGATTCTAAGGGTTTATCAGTTGCACATATAGTAAATGCACAGCATCTACACTTCTCTGCCAAACTTCTTATGAGGTATATATTGATTATTGAGCTTTACCACAGCTATTATAAATAGCTACAGCAACCAGCCAGTTTAAAAGGGCTTTTCTGTTATGTATTATTGAACCAACTACTCTTTCTGCACTTTGTATTAATAACTGCAAATGAGAATTCCCCTGTGTGCAAGTGCTGTACCTCTGGCGAATTGGTGTGGGAATGACAGGCAGAAAGAATGAGTCTGGAGCTGGAAACTGCAAGAGCAGGCATGAGCAGCAGGGTGACTGATGGCAGGGGCATGGGCATGCAGCTTTAATGTGGGAAAGAAGAGGGAAGGATATGCAGGGAAGAGAAGACCTTGCAAGATGGTCACAGTCCCAGGACACAGCTTCTTTTGCTATCAGCCTCCTCTTCTCAAGTATAAACTTTTACTCTAGCCAGTCTCAGAAACAGATCCATCTTCTTACTAGTCTGGCATGTGTACTACTCCTTGGTCTGTAACCATTCTGGGCTTAAGTCACAACACACTCCTGCAATATATTAAAATAAAGACCACTTTTTCAGTCCACGCTGTCTGACAATATTCTTGCTATATTTATCTGGAAATGAACATGAAAACGAAGAGGCTGAAACTTCCAGTGCAACCACTTTGCCTTAATGCAATTTCCCTCCCAGTCCCTTTGTGAAATGCAGCTGGTGTAAAGAATGGAATTTCAGTGACACAGAGGGAGTCATTCCTCACTCAGCTTCCACTGAATCTTTGCCTCTAATTAAGTATACCTGTCAGTGATCTCAAGGAAATCTCCACAAGTCATCAGTCAAATCTGATCCTCTGTGATAAACAAGAAAATTATGCCACTGAGATTTAAGTTCACAACAAAAGCTGCTCTGTAGCTGACTGATATTTCCCTGTGAACCCATTCCTGCTTCGGCCTCTCAGCTCCCCTTGCACTCACAGATCACTCAGGCACTTGTGAAACCTCCATTTGACTGCCCCATTTGGCATACAGTGCACACATCCTGCAATTATTCCTTTTCTATAGGGGCATTACTGTCCCTCCCGGCATTTCTTCATTCAAGTGTAAGTTCAGCACTCTGATGAAGAGACCTGATGTGAACATTGTGCCAGTTACCTATCCTGCTGCTGCATTTTTAAATCTCGTAGGAATGCTTTGGAATTTATGTCACATGAAGTCCTGCGATTCACTACCGAATGTGGGGCCAGTGACTCAGAGGATGCAGGAACACATTTTAAGTTGAGAACAAACGAGGTCTCTACGTGTACCTTTCCCAGACTACACAACATCAGAAATTCGAATTGGGAGGTTAAGAGCAAGGCTTGGGAGCTCAGCAAAACACCATGAAAATTTCTCATTGTCATTCCAAGATGAAGAAATCTGTCTGTGGGTTTCTAAAAGAGAAAGCTCGCACTTTTTCCTTTTTTCAGATGCACTGCTGGGTGCATTAGCAGGGACAGGCTGTCAGCTGACTTTCAGGGAGCACAGGGACAGTGGTTGTGCCTCATCCTTTTGTGGCCAGCTAAAGGTAAGCCAAGCTTATGTTTAAACTCTATAAACACCATCTGAACAGCCAGTGCAATTCTTGGTCATCTAGAGGCAGCTGAGCATTGGATGATCGGAAAAGACCTTGGTAAATGAGGAAAAGACTGAGATTAAACACTCCATCATCCTTCCAGTGAAAGCACACAATGAGAGAGCTTGAAAAGAGGAACTATACGGAAAGAAAAAAGCCAGAAAGAACAGCTGTATTTTTTCAGAGTTTCTCTAGAAAGCAAGTTGATATCTGTACATGGCAGAAAACGAAACACCGCTTCCTAGAGTGGGCAAAATGCCACACTAACAGATGGCAGAAGTGCAGGCATGCAAGGGAACAAGTTTATGAATTGATGCATGGGCATGTTTTCTGTCCAGGAATGTTGAAACAGCAGTTTTGGAGAGTTATTTCAACTCCTAAATTTACAGAACCATGTCATTACCAGACTAGCTTCAAGCTTGCTTCAAATGAATATAGATTTTGTTTTCTGTAAGACGTTTTCAGTTATTTTGACAACCACTCAAACATTTCACACACTAATGTTTATTTGAATGAAAGAAAAGTAGTGCTTTGCCATTCTATTAATATTTTTGATATTTATTATTTTAAGATATCTATGTCTAAACACGATACATTAGGTTTTTACCTGTATACAGGACTATTGTACATGTGTATCAATGAGTTTGCACTGATTTTTAAGGCATTTTGGAGCTCAGCATTACTTAAAAACTGTCATATTCTATTTATTTTTGCTTGGCTATAACCTACTGCTATATACTCTTTAAAAAGACAAAAGCAAAAATCAAGAGATGACTTTGTTGTCTCCTACCCAGTGAGGCTTCAGTAAGACCGCCACTTGATCAATTGACTCTTTAGCAAATCATGAAGCAAACTGTAATTTGTTTTAGTATTTAAAATATGAAATGCATGTGAAAAACGTCTTCAGTCTGATGCTTTCCTGGTCTGCAGCCTTAAAATCTTGTTAGACAGATGTTTTATTGCACTGATTTAAAAGTATTTCTGCTCCAAAAAGAGGGAAAAACAAAAACTCTTTAATTTCTCTGAAGCCTGTTCATGATCCTCTGAAAAGCCCTTACAGCACGTCCACTCTGGGGTGTTTTTGAGTTTGGCTGAACAGGAACCATTTCTTATGAACTTTGCATGACTCACTGAAGAACTGCATCTACTGCACATGAAAATTGACCCTAGTGCTTTAACTTCAATATTATTCTACATTGTTAAGCCACACAATTAATCTGGAACAGGCTCCTCTGGGAAGTGGTCACAGCATCAAGCCTGACAGAGATCAAGAAGTGTTTGGACAATACCCTCAGGCACACGGTGAGATATTTGGGATGAGCAGGGCCAGGAGCTGGACTTTGATAATCCCTGTAAGTCCCTTCCATGTCAGAATACCCTAAAAATCTAGTTGCTCCCAACAGCATAAATACATAATTATCCGAAAAGACAAAAAGGGTGGACATAAGCTATTGATAAGAGGATTACAGTTTTAAATAGTTAACTGACACTACAAAAATTGTTGCTTAGAGCCTTTTCAGAGCTCTTGATACTCCACAGAAAGAAATAAGGGGTAAAAGCCATGACTGGTTAACCACTCACCTCAATGACTAAACCCGTCTTTTTGTTGCCTGGCAGAGGAAGGAGCAATCACACAACTAGAAAGTACAAGGAGAGATGCCCAGAAAGGGGCTATTGATTTATTGCATCCTGCAAGTCTTTTGGAAATAGTTTTAAGTTAAATAGTTACTCTAAGAGGTAGCACAGTTGAGTATTTTTTCATGCATTTTGGAGATGATAGAGACAAGAACGAAAATAAAAATATAGTAGAGCAAAGATACTTGGAAAACAGATTTAATTAGTGATTGGGATACAGGAAAAACATCTGGAATATATTGGTAGAGCTTTCAATTAGCAATAGCCCTTTGGGTTAAAAGGAAAGTTTCTTTGCATCACACTGTGTGACAACCACGTGTGCAGAACTGGTCCAAGGGTCATTTTTTGTCCCCAAAGTCCTTTTACATCTCCTGCTCCAGCAGCCTCCAGCTGGCAGGCTCTGTGTAACCAGGGTTGGCATGTCCTTCAAACCAATGTTGATGGGTTACAACCTGTGTCAATTAATGATGGTATTATTTGAGCCTAGGAAATTTAGGCTCCTGATTCAGATCTCCTCCTAGCAATTTTCTTTTTTTCTTCCTCTTTGAGCTTATTGAAGAGTCAACCAACCACTGATATCCTTTAACTTCCTCTCCAGTGATACTGCTGGCACGGCAGGTAAGATTATTTATCTCAAGCTACCTCAGGATTTCCTCTGCAAAACTAATCTTCATGCTCACTTTGCAACAGGTCTTTCATCACCGTGCTACAGCCACATTAATAATGAATGAATCCATTATGATCAATGGCTCGACAATGAATATCAAATGACTTCTCCATTATTAAGATCATTACAGGACACTAGAGGTAACTGTTCAGTGTCATTCATAGTAGTTTAACTGTATGATCTCTTTTTCCTTTAATAGGATTTCTATGACTAAAAGACCCCACATCACACTGAATATTTAACCTGAGGTTCAGTGATTTTACACTTTATACAATAAAACATCATGAATCAATAGGGCACTAATATGTATCAGTGTCTCTTTGAGCAATTTAATATAATCTTGCTGCGTACACAGTGCCTTATCAGCACCATCAAAAAGTGCTCTCTGAGGATCTGCAGCATGAATATTAATTGTACCAAATCTAACTAAAAACTAGCAACCAAACAGAACCACTCCAGTGTTGTCTTTAAAAAGTTGTTCCTTTTAACTATGTTTTTGTTTATTTTCACCCACTTTCATAATAAATAATGCAACTGATTAAGAAATGAACACAGAACATTAATCATCATGCTTAACTAGATATTTCCTAAAGGTCACCCCACTTTGAAAGACTGAGCTTTACCATATTCTGCCCTTGATTAATGGTCCATTTCCCGTCTCTCCCATGCACCCTTGGATCCCCAAGCTGCAATTCTCCCTTGCTCCTGGCTCTCATGTGAGTGGCACGCCTGTCAAAGTGACATGAGAAATGACTGCATAACCTTTGCTGACATTCAGCAGTTCCCAGTCTTTCAGTTTTTACTCGGCACAGCTCTCCAAGAAGCCTGCCTTAGGTTTACAGTTTCCCAGGCAGAATTTGCAGTGACAGAAGAGAAATGATTGCTCGAGATTACATTGCCAACAGAGCTTTGACAAATGTTACACAGCTAAAAGATCTTGCCCAAGATAAATAGGTATCAGTGAATAGTGTGGCTAGTTCTCACTCATGCAATCTCAATTCTAAATCTGCGCTCAAGAATCAGCTTTGGTAACAGTACAGCAATGGAATACATGAGGGAAGAGGGATTTGATGGGGAAGCATGATAGAAGGATTGATGACAGCAAGGCTGAGAACAACCTGGTGTCTGGATTTCAGTCCCAAAGGCTGTGGTTTAAATGCTGTTTCTGAACAGACTCCTGTGTGGAATGGGACTACTGCAGCCCAGACACCTCGGTCCCCACCCACCTATGCACCCGCAACTTGTTCCTGAAATAGGTACACTGAAAAAGAGGAGCAGTTTTCTTTCATCATTAATACATTTGAGGGAAAGATAAACAGAAAAATCCCACCCTTCAAATTTACATTTTTTTACATCTTATTATGAACTACAAATATTTTGCAATCCAGAAAGTCCACTAAGAGAGATCCCAATGGCTGAGTCAGGTGAATTCCTAGGACTCCACACCCAATACCAGCTCACAGAAAACTACCATTAAAAAAGGGATGCATCTCTGTTTCTCCAGGAAACAACCCATTCATTCTCATGAGAAATATTACTTTTTTTTCCCAGACCATGGTGAACATGTTTGTAAGGAAGGAAAGAGAAATGCTGGAAATTACTGTGATTCCTTCCAACCATACAGAAATATAGCAAACCCAAAATGCAACCCATAATAATCTTCTGCTCATAATGGTGATCACTCACATGCAATAGAGCTCTTTTGATGCAAATTAACTAATTGAGTAAAGTAGAGATGATGCCATTAGCAATAATTTGTTCATCAGCCTCTGATGCTGAGTAAGGGTCACGCAGGATAAGTTCCCTGTCTTCCTGTTTTCAGGGAAAGACACATTTCTGTCAAACCCCAATCATCTGTCTCTGCATTTGTATACTGAAAAACATAAGCACAATTCCCAGATTTTTTTTTCTCCAGTTTTTCTAAAGAATTCTATCACTCTTGGAGGGGATAAAGGAACCAAACACACCCAAAATCTCTAGACAATTACAGTGATCCGTGTCTGGGAACATCCTACTTTGTGGTTGACAAAACACCTCACTGGTGCACTGCAAACATCTTAATGAGTTTGAGAGCAGGGACTTAAGAGAGAAGGAAAAACGAAGAATTATCTGGAATTTTTTTGTATGTGTCTTGAGAAGTACTTTTGTAGAGAACACCTTTGCTTCAATTCTTTAACTGATTTTATTTTTTTTTTAAAGTATTGCATGCCAGGGCACCTCTCTGTGAGTAGCTTGGCAGACTTTAACTGAACTTTCCATTGGTGCAAAGATATTGGCACAGAGAATGTGTGTCCAGGATTAGGGATATATTGAGTGATAGTTTACTACACCTGCAATCTTAGCCACATAATTTATTTAGCAAAGTGGAAAAGGAGAATCAAGACTCTTACCTCATACAAGGTTTGAATGGAGAATAATTCAGAAAAGTCAGCCATTCTTTCTACCATATATGGAGGCCCTAACCCTGAGTCACTTAAAATGACACCAGACAGCAGAGACTGAATCTTGCAAACAATCTACATTTTAACACTTCCACTAAAGTTAAAGTTTATTCCACAGAGGAGGTGAGCATGGCATCTATTCTTAAAAAAATACCCACTAGGGAATTGCCCATGTGTTGTAGAAAGAGGATGTAGACAAACAAAACAGTGTTTCCCATTTCTACAGGCTAAGTCCTGAGAAATCCTGGATGCTTTGGAGCACTCAGATGTTATGAGTGCTCAGAATTATTAGTGCCCTTGTACGCGTTCAGCAATGAAAAGTGACAAAAAACATTGTCCAAAAGGACAATACAGAAGCTTATACTGCTCATATTTCATGGTGGAATAATCCAAAAATATGTAGTTACTGCTGAGATTAGTATATGGGCTAGGAGCAATTTGTTTTCCAGCATAATTGGTGACATTCAGAATATTTGTGCAGAAAAATTAATCCTAATTGAAGTTCTGCATTAAAAATAAAGAAAGAAGCCTCCTAAACATAAAATAACCATTTTAGACATAATTTTTCTAAAGATAATTTCTGAATTCTCAAAATTCAGTTCCAATAAAACACTCCAAGCTTTAAGCACACAGGATTGTGACTTGGAATCAGGGCCCAGGAAAAACAAACATCAATAACAACATCAGTGTTTATAAATGGAATGGTCTAAAAATTTCTCCAACAAAGACATTTTCAAAAGACAATACAACTTCCTATATGAGTATTGCAAATGCATTCCAGAAACTGCAACATTAACTGTGTGGAACAAAATTTTTATTTCATAGCATTGAAGAAGTAAAAAAATGGGAACATTTGGAATATATAATGATTATAGTGTGTGTGCTGTTGTTCTAATAGGATACTTTTGCTGTCTATACATGGCCAGTTTAATTTCTGACTTAATTTTTGCCACCGAAAGCAAAAGATATTTTTAGTAATATTGTTTTAGCATATAAAAATTTTTCTTTGTATTCTAAATAAAGATTTCATGGATCAACTCTTGCATGCTGTTTATATGCAAGTTTCCTACATTTTGCATTGCTGAATAATTGAGAACATTAGCTCCCAAACCATGAAAAATTCATTTTATCATGATGTATTATTAATCAATTTAATTTACAGTGATCTGAAGAGTCCCACTTTCCATTATGGTGTTGAAGATACATTTAGACAGTAGTTTGGTCTGTATTATACCACTGTGTAACTCTTTCTCATCTGATAAACTTCTAAAAGTGGGTCATACTCCACAAGCAGAGTAATGGATAAAATGGATAAAAGAGAACTGGTTGACATAATTTATTTGGACTTCCTAATCCCTTTGAAAAAAGTGTCACATAGAAAATCACTGAAAATTTAAGTATCTGGAGAACAGAGCAAATTATTCAAAATTATCAAAAGCTGCTTAGCAGACAGAAAGGAAAACATTGCATGTAAAAAATCATTTAGTATATGAAGATACTTTACTATTACCATTTAGAGGAAATATTCTTTTACTATTTAAAGCTATTTTTATTTTCACTACACAAACATATTATTATATTTATCAAGTTTCAGCTAGTCTTTTAATGTTTACTATGATTTTATTATAAGATAATCACTAAAATAAGTTTGGAAAATAACTCTCTTATTTAGAATTTATTTGAATGCCTTCTCGCACTACAGCTTCATGGACATTTCACTTTAACGCAAATTAAAAAGGGAAATATGAATGATATGCAAACTCTCATGACTTGGATTTGTTCTTTGATATTTTGTGAAAAGTCACTGGCTATTGAAAACTCTGCTTAGAAGTCAGATGACAACTGTATCATCTGGCAACAAATATAAATAATTAAAAAGCAAGCTAATGATTGAGAACAGCTGATGAGCAGGGGAAGCATTTAGAGGAACTATAAAGCTTTATCAAGAAGAAAGACTATTAGAAACATCTGGTAAACCTCGAATGCTAAAAAGGTCACACAGGGAAAACAATCTGTATGTGAAGGTAGAAACCTGAAACCGTCATTCACCTTAGAAGAACTTAATGTATTTGGGAAGGAAAGTTAAGTGTCTTCAAACTGGTGAGCACAAAGATGGGGTCTGCTACACATGAATTTGGAAAAGTTGCATAAAAATCCACGTTGTGAGCACCAGAGACAATAGTGCAGGATGCTGCCAGCAGGTGAAGTTTCACTGGAGCAAAGCATGACCCTGGCCACACCTGACTCAGACAGAGAGTGTCTGAGAGCAGGCAGTGAGAATAGTCCAGGGCATGCATAAACTCTTCTGCAAGAAATAAACAACCAAGATGGGATAACTTTACTTAGAAAGGAGTGCAAAGGCACAATGCAAAGGCATTAAATAATAAATGGCAGGGAAAAAAACATGGATTGCTGGTCTCCTGAATTTGCGGCACACGGAAAATGCTTGTTTTCTTTTTATAGGAAATGTTCATGTTGGATACTCAGGACAACAAAAGAAATCTGAACTAATTTGTGTAGATAAATAGGATAACACATCCTGCTGCCTCTGGAGGTAAAAAAGGCATTATTAAAAAAAAAAATCAGTGTTAAAATATTTATACAAGTGGGCTGGGAAAAAATTTCAGCAAAAGGCTGACAATTAGGCAAAATGACCACATGAATGAAACTAGGAAAGAATTTCAAACAGAAGTGTCTGGAAGGCTACTAAGAAATGCTGACAGGCTGGGGGGGCAGAGGGGGTGCCTGCTGCTCCTGGACCTGGCACCACACTCAGATGGCTGGGAAGGTTAAAGCTGAGCTAGAAGCACCAGTAAGTGATCAGGGAGGGGACAGCACTCTGAGGAGGTTTTATTTAAAAAAACAAGAGGGCTACAAGCCAGAAACCTACCCCAAAATGCCACCCCTCCTCCATCCAAAGATGGCTTCATCACAAATTTGTACCTCCTTAAAAATAAAATACTGGCATCAAACACACATCTTGTCACATCTTCCCTCCGAAATAACTGCAGGCCCTAATCTTTCTCTAGCTGCTTTTTTTAAAACAGAAGAACAACATATGGCTAAAAAATATGTGTTATAGATGGGAAAGAGGGAGTAGGCTGAACAACTTGTGAAAGCAAAATATCAGCACTCCCTCGTTATTCCCAGGGGATGCTCCCAAGGTTTATCCCCATTTTCAGGAATGGTGGGACCACAGACTGCAAGGGATGGTCATCATCCTCATGTACTCACAAAGAGACAAAACACACCAGCTAGTGCTTTCAGCCTTCCAGTACCTGAAGGGAGCCTACAAGGGAGCTGGAGAAGGACTTTTGGCAAGGGCATGCGGGGACAGGGTAAGCAGTAAAGGCTTTAAACTGAAAGAGAGGAACTTTGTATCAGATGTTAGAAAGACACTCTTTACTGTGAGGGTGGTGAAACACTGGGACCAGCTGTCCTAGAGAGGTGGTAAATGCCCCATTCCTGGTAACATTCAAGGTCAAGTTGGACAGGGCTCTGAGCAACCTGATCTAGTTGTCCCTGATTCTTCCAGAAGGGTTGGAATAGAAGATGACCTCTAAAAGTCTCTTCCAACTTGAAGTATTCTATAATTCTGTGATTTGATGAGAATAGCAGACTTCAGCCTTACAGTGGAGCATCAAAGGCTTATGATTATAAAACAAATACAAATCAAATATTCTTTCCAGGATGTGTACGTTCATAGCATGGTCTCCCTTCATGAAAGGAAATAGTTTGAAGGGCAGTTCTATGCAAGGCAGAATGGAGTTAATCTCATTGCCTGTTTTGTATCTTTGTATTTTGGATCTGTTGGTTTGCTTCCTGTAGCAATAAAATACTTAAGATTAAAATAAAATCCTGTGTTGGCTAAAAACATTGCAAGCTCATGGTCAAATTATTTGCACAAGCACCTAAGGTATACAAGCCCATCTCTAAAAAGCATTATGTGACCCCCTGAAGCTGTTTGCAAAGATACACCACTTCTCTGAATTAGATAAAACTGAAACTTTTGTTGCTTCAAATCACAATACTCCTATCTATTGGAGGAATCTACTGGTCTCTCCTTCTGCTGTCATTGTTCAGTAAAAATGTAACCAATAATATAATATGACTACAAAGTTTATTCCTCTAACAGCAACCAAAAGTTTCCTATTATTGACATATTGAAAAGCCCTGGCAAACCACCTTCACTTTCACCAAAAACAGTGGTGTCTAATGATGCATATTAAGCCTCTGCTTCCCAGGATTCCCTTAACTTATATACCACCAAATAATGCAAAAAACTGCTGAAGCATTTCAATTATACTACTATAGCTTCTACCACAGTACACAAACACAGATCTATACTTTTTGGGAGAAATAAAGCATCCCTTTCTCCAAAAGAAACCCATGAATTTAATTGTGAAAGCAGAAGACTAATTAATTCCTGATAATTGCCAAGAAACTGTTAGATTATTATATCATTATATCCATTTCATATCCCTACTTCACAATGCAGTGGATTAAGCATGATTTCTACTTAATTCCTGTATTTTATTTGCTATCAAACGTGCACAATTTAGAATGGTTGTAATGGTTGTTGCTCATGACTACCCACAGATGACCTGGAAAACTTCTGTCCAAAAACGTCTGCTAACACAACGAGCTGTATTTTCAGCAGTACCCTACCATAACTATAATTTAGTGGTGATTCTGGGATAGCGAGCTCAAAAAATACTGACACCACCTGGAAGAGATTTTTTTTTTCATATCTTTTCTGCTTGAAGACAAAACTGTTCAGGCCTTGGAGAAATCCTTCATGCTGAAAAAAGTCTGTGTTGAAGTTATATTGCTTAGCAAAGATGCTCCACCTCACCTGTCTCTATAGCTTTGTAAATCCTTAGGTTACTTAGAAAACAAAAATGCCAAAATTGAGCCAGAGCTTGTAATTCTTGCTCTTTACTCAGGAAAAACAAGCAGCAAGAACAGTGATGTGCTAATCCTATACCTAAAACTACAGAAATATCTACATTTCCAAAGTTGTGATATTGTGTTAAAGGATTCAGCCCTTTTTACCTCCTCCGCATCAAATACTGCTAATCAACTCTACCATAAAAATAGAATATAATAAAAAGGAATATAAAAATAGGCTGTAGTGGCAAAGACAAATACCTGTGTCACATAGCACTTTCTTTAGGCAAAGCAGCCTGCAATAAGTGCCCACAAGAAGAGACCATGGCCATATTTATATCCCCCGAACACACTCCTAGACACAGTCCTCTGTGCATCTGCCAAGGCAGCACATGGATGGCTGGCAACAGCAGCTCACACTCTCAGGAAGGAAGGGAGGGACACTGGAACTGCTTCAGCCCCACCATCAGAGTCACAGAAAACCACAGAATCACTAAGGTTTAAAAAAACCAGAGAGGTCATCGAGTCCCACCTTTGACTGATCTCCACCTTGCCACCCAGGCCATGGCACTGAGTTCTACATCCAGTTGTTTCTTCCACATCTCCAGGGATGGTGACTCTGCCACTTCCCTGGGGAGTCCATTCCAATGTTTAACAGCCTTTTCTGTGAAGAAATTCCTCCTGATGTCCTGTCTGAACCTCCCCTTTTGCAGCTTGAGCCTTTGTCCTCTTGTCCTGGTGCTGGTTGTCTGGGAATAGAGGCTGACCCCCACCTGGCCCCAACAGCCATTGTGCATTGTCTTCGTGGCCCCCAAAAAAAATCTATCAGTTGATAAGAACCTGGGGCTAAAATATCTTATAGCACGCAAGGTTTGCCTACTGCAAACTAAAAAAAACTTTCAGTGTTCCAGCACCTGCACCAGTTTTCCCAAGAGATGTTTTATTTCCCTACAGGGAAACTTGTGCCAGGTATAGAAGCTCCCATTCCTCCCAAGTTCTGAGCACCAGTATTACTTGCAGTATTGTTTCCCACATTTCCACTTTCAGCAGGCAAATGTGAAAGTAGGGAATTCATTTAGTTAAGATCACCTTTCCTCTCCACCACTCAGAAGAAGTTTGCACATGTCACATAACATGTGAGCATGCTATATGCCACACACTTCACTGAGTAGTGCTGGCATAGAGCATCTTTATGTGGTGCTTAATGTAACAGGAAACAACCCCAGATTATAATCCCTAGGTCTAATAAAGCTCACAAGGCTGGCATTAGCACTGACTGCATTACTGGCTACAAACTATCAGACAAAAGGTGAATGCTCAAAGTACCCCAAGCCCCCTCCTCATGTGGGGAATGTACCTAGTGCCAGTCACTCACCAGAGATGCAGTCAGTGACTCAGAAAAGCTCCCAATAAAATATTTTTTCCATGTGCCACACCAACATCTATCATTGTCAACTCTGTAGAACACACAGAGCTATATTTTTTATTCTTCAGCTTAAAAAAAAAGCAAAATTAATCCCAGGCTTTCAGTTGTACAGGATGAAAGACCTTGAAAAGTTATATTACTAGCATGTTTCAAAATTTAAAAACAATCAGTGATGTGCTCCTAACTGTAGGCTGGTATCAACCATCCTCCAGTCTTGAAAGTCACCCAACAGATTAGACATCTTTAGACCTTATCATGGTTATAAAGAAATCTTTTCCAAATTCTGAGAAACTCACTATTCTCACTAATAAAATATTTTAAGAATATACCAGGATAAACATATTCATCCTTGACATTTTTATGTACCAAAAGCCAAGTGATTTAGGACACAATCTGAGCTATCAGCAGGTGGTTCTATTTGAAATCAAACTGGAAGAGGAGATGCTATTATTTCATGCACAAATCTGCATTATGACACTTCTTCCTATCTTCACATCACTGTGTTTTGTTTTCCTGTACAGAGGAAAAAAAATTACTTCTATACCTTGTAGAACAATGGGAGTGGGATGAAGGTCTCCCCAAAACAAAGAAGGAAAACAGAATACCTTCTGTGCAGCCATCCCTTTAAAGGCTTTGAATTGCTAAAAGAATTGCTCAGGAAGCCTGAATATATTTTATATTAAAGTAAACTTCTTTCTCAAGCAAATAAAGAAAAAGGTTTTGCATAAAGGATTTAAGGAGAGAAAGATATCCTCGGCAATGGAATCGGCTTTAAAATATCTGCAGCAGAGGAGGAAAAAAACCCAGTGCATTTCAGAAGATAATTGCTGGGGATAAGGAAGAGCATCCTTCAAGTGTCTCCCAAACAAAGACTGCAGCTGAACGCAGAGCAAAGTGTTTACATTGGCTAAACTAGGGAGCTCCCTGTGGAGCACAGAACTGATGAGTAAACACCTCAAGACAATCACCTGAGAAGCGCTGAGTCAGAGAGGAGTTTGGGTTTGTTTGGTTTTTTCTCCAACACACTGCATTCACTTGGTTTCTGCTCTCCCCTACCATACAGTGTTCGAAGAAAGTCAAGAAACCTCAAAGATGGAAGCCCTGTGTCACAACAGCTCTACAATTTCTGTCAACTACCTCACTTCTTCCCTGTAACAAAGATAAAATAAGTACAATTGTTTTTCAGTCTTTGAATAGAGTTGTTTACTGTAGGATGAAAGAAAAATAAATGCCAAGGCAGACACTAGCCTAATTTAGCTTTGCAAGAAGCAAGTATAAAACTAATTGAAATCACAGAGCTATATATATTTTAAGTCAGTGGAGAAGAAAATGTAATACATAAACCACAGGGTTTTTAATTTATTAGAGAGAGCTCACCACTTCCAAGTGAGGTCTATATATAGAAATTTTTATAGGCCACAGTATATTTTACTTGCAGTCAACATTTTCATTGTTTTGATGTTTAAGATTTAGCCTGATGCAATAAGCTCAGTTTGTGGGATTTTTTTGAAAGCTCCTTCACAGATTTCAGCTGGAATACATTTTATGGATGCAACTGTAAGTAAAAGACTAATATTTTTCAGGGTGAGTCCATTTTTAATGCAATTTTATCTACTGACTTGCTCACACACTCTGACAAAGCTTTACGTATAAATGATGTGATCCTTCAACACCACCATTAGAGTCAATGACTGATGCAGGTTTAGCTGGACAGAGATATGGGAGGTTTGCTGAACAGCTATTGTTTCATGTTCCTTCTTGTCCCTACTCCCAGACTCCTGGCGAAGCTATTCTGGTTTAGCAGAGACTGGGCTACAAAAGGAGAAGTTTAGTGGAACCAGCCCTCACTGCTTCATCCATCTACATCTAAGTGAAAGAACAGGGCTTGATGCAGAGCTGTGGTACAAGGGTAGCTATTGCCCTATGGAACATGAAAAAGCCTTTGCCAGCACAGCCATCTGGCAGGCTCTAAAAAAATTCTTATTCTGGCTTTTCCAAGTCCTCCCCAATTGCAAAAGGAGGTGCCTACAACTACCAGAGGCATAATGCAAGGAGTGAAGCTCTGTGCATATCACTATTGAGCAATTAATTTATCCAGACCTCCTCAGGCTACCAGGATGCCCAGTGGGAGGTTATACATTTTCACTTGTTATGGAAAAGGTAACCATAGATCCAGGGCTTTGACCTCAAAGTGATTTCTGTAGGTAATTCTCTGCCCTCAGGTCTTCTCTAGAGAGGGAGATTATCTATGTAAAAGTTGAATTATAGTGTTTGGATGAAATCTATTTTCCTAAAAAAAAAAAAAATAAAATTAGAAGCAGAAAAGAAAAGAGTAGAAAATTGTCATTTTCTTCCAGATGATCTAAAGGCATTGATTTAAAACCAAAGTCCTCCCTCAAGAAAATCTCTGCTGAAAAGGCACTGTGTCAAACTGCAAATGGCAGTTCAGAGCTGCTGAGGCCCTGACACATCTGCTACAGAGAGCTCCCCACACAGACCCAGATCTCCACAGAATTTGCTTAAACACATTTTCGAATCTAGCTCAGCACTGCAGGCAGCTGAGCTTATTTGGGAGCCCTGTTTGGGAGAGGCTGGCTGCTCATTCTGCAGCTCCTGCAGGGGATGAACGAGTGTGGCTGCTCATTTGCAGAGGGCAGTGAAAGCAGGGGGCTGAGATAACTGGGTTGGCTTCCCAGCCAGAACTCTCCCAGAGACAGTTCTGGGGCCTTGCTCAAACACAAATGGAAGGAATTAAACCAAAAGGCTCAACACTTTTGTAAAGCCACATTTCACTTCACTTTCTCAACTGATAGTCAACATTTTCCAAAGCCCTCTAAACAGAGCTGGATACAAACATCTATAATTAGGCACTGAATAACTCCTATATGATATATCTAATATACCAAACTATCCCAACATACCAAAATTGAAGGCATTTACTAGATCCCCCAGTTGTGTAGTGATTTCCAGTATAGAATCAAAACTATTAAAATAATTTAATTCCTTCATTCTCTGCAGTCATAAATTTAAAAAGAAAAAGAAAAAAAAAAAAACAAAAGAAAAAAGAAAACCACTTCAAATCTGAATGACACAGGTTTGATCAGCAAACAGAACAGATACTTCAAGAGACAAGAAAAAAAAAAAAACTTTGTGGATACTTTTCCCTACCCAGTGTCACTCTCCATCTGCTCATCTAAATGTGAATTTTTATGACTAGTAAAACAAACACACCAAAGTCCATGATGTGCAACCAAAACATGCACCTGACTTCAAACCCTGCCCCATTTCTAATCAGCTGGTGAAGTGATTATGTGTATTTATCAGCATCTACTTATTAATATATTAATTGCTGGGCTTCCTAAGTTAGCACCCTCCCCACACAAAAGCTAAAGGGAAGTTCTGAGTCCTGATTGTGAACCCAGTAAAACTTATCCAGGACATTAAAGCAGACCATGCTTGTCCAAGTCCAAATTCAAGCCTTCAAAATCTGTGTCTTTGCATACTGTCTGCAGAGAAGTTGAGGCATAATTTTATTTATAACAGTTTAGTCTTCCAGTCACATCATTTCCATCACTATTAGTTCCCTCACTATAAGAGTATTAAACAGCTTGTTACCACGTAATTTCCTTTCAGTGCCTTGGAAAAATAAAGTCTGTCATAATACACTCCTGCACTCCAAAAATCTATAGCATTAAAAGTAAAAATAAAAGCCTTATGAACACAGCACAGTAAAACAGAATGAATAGTGAGCGACATTAGTAGTTCTACCTTAAAAAAATTGGCAATTTTACTGCTGAGAAATACTGTGCACGCTTCTAAACTCATCACTTTTAAGTTTTGAAACATTACAAAGGAATTAAACTGGATTAAGTTAAATCAATATTCTCCTAATAAGAATTCTTTGTAGTTTTAAATTTCTAAGCTTTACATATTTCAGAAGTTCATGTTAAATGGATATTTGACATTTTGCCAGAGAAAGTTTCATTAAATCACTAGTAGGAAAATCATGATTATCTCATATTACCTCAGTGCAATGATATAATGTGTCTGGTGCTTTTAAAGATGAGACAGAGAAAGAGAAAAGTTTTCACCACAACAAAACCAAACTGCAGATATTTACAGTTCCTTTAAAGTGGAATGTCTCAAGCACAGCTTATTTGTTTCTACTTCAATTTGCTTTATCAGTAAATCATTACCATATATTTTTTTTTGCTTTTACTTTGAATTTTTGATCCAGCTCAGTATTGCGCTAATTGTTTTCCCAGAGAACTTTGAAGGGCAGCACAAAGCCCTCTTTCCAAAAGCCTAATTTGAATTTTTGTTGGCACCTCATTCTGCCACCTGAAGCTGTCCCTTGTTTTGCTGTGAGATGCAGGGAACTGCACTGGAAACCATCTTGTCTCTGAGCTCCAGCAGCTCCATGCACAGGGAAGTGGTGCTACCAGGACAACAAGGAACAAAGTTCCTGCCATGTCAATCCCAAGGGAAGCTGGAGCAGCTGAGGACAGGAAAGACTGAAGTGGGTATCCTTCCAGTATGACCACAGGCCAAATATTCTGTCTCCCTGTCCCAGCTCAATAAAACATTACAACCACTGACAGCATGAAAGAGTTGTTGTGAGGATAAATACAGTGAGGATGTACAAGGCAAACATTTAGATAAAGCTCCTGCAGTTCCTCTGTGCATATATGAAGAAGATCAGTAGCTTCTCATATACCACACTGCATGTTCCTTCTGAAAGTATAAAAAATTACTGCATTTTTGTGGATTTTTGTAATGGACAGATAACATCTATGTATTCCTTTGGATGTAATTGTGAAACAAAGGTCGAGCAATGATCAGAAAACATACTTGATGAGAGTGGTTGCATGAGAAATAATATTACACAGATCTGTGGATATTAAGTAAAAAATAACTGTAAGCTTCATAAAATTAGTTTCCATAGAGAAAATCAACATGCTTAGTTTCATTAACCTATGTGCAGAACATAACGAACATCCTACACTTCATTAGAAATTACCGATATTCTGAAATACAAATCTCAATCACAAATAATTAGGCTACAGAAATATGCTACAATAGCTTTTATTTACAAGTACTTTTTGTTTGTTTGGGGTTTTTTGTTGTTATTGGTTGGTTGGTTTTTTAAACAGAAAAGTCTGGAGAGAACATGAAATGAACTATGCAATCAACTGCTTAAGAGCAAGACCACGGAGCTGGTAGAAACATGGTCTGTGTGTTCTGACAGGAAACTCAGCCAGTTCAGGTCTGCTTTCATTCTGGTCTTTAGGGATACTGTGTGGTATTTCCCGACAGAAAGCATTTTTCAAAATTAGTCAGAAATTCTTCAACAAGTTGACACACCTTCACAACTCAGAGAGGTCCATTTCCAGTCTGCAGCAAAATATTCCTGACCATATACTCATAGCACCACTAAAGGCCACTTTGCTAACCAAGCACTGGGTGAAATTCTGCTAATGGACATCGACTCTAATGACATTCTAAAAAGATGTAATATTGTTGTTGTTTTCAAACATCTAAATCACTTTATTGTGTCATATGCACTTAGGAGAAATGAAAGTTGCAGAATACCTCGGCTTTTAAGAACAAAAGGATTGAAGGTTGACAGGCTCAGTGACTCAAAAACATGGATAAGCTTTATTTTCAATAAGTCTGCCATTGCATTTTCACTATGAAGGATTTTTTTATACTACTAACGAAAGCACCACGATAATGTTGTGCTAATCACATCACAAAGAGCCATTAATATTGTCAGAACACAGTTATTTCTGACATTTCTCACAGTTTTTTATACTTTTGAATTGAGAATGCCACAAGAAAATCCAGAGTAAAAATTCTAAAAATACAAGCAAGGTTTTCATGGTTCCTATGCTCAGTTAATTTATATGCAGGCATTTTTTTCATAATTTTAATGAGAAAAGGAGAGGGAGACTGAAATGATCATCAAAGTATAATAGTCAAGAAATGTATTTTCAACCTTATTAACACATACAAACTCAAACACTCTTCCAAGCAATAAGATTTGTAAAGGTGTCTAAACAGGGTTACTAATAAACCAGTCAAGATTATTATTCACCCTTGCTGTGCAAAAAAATGAGCTTGTAAGCCACAGAGCTGCAAAAACTTTGACACAACACAAAACCTGAGATCCTCGAGAGACTGTTATCCAAATAATCTTACTCTGGAGAAAGCCTGTGCAATAATGTAGCTTGGAGGGGTAACATCAATTTTCTAACAAGTAATTAGGATTTGCATTATTAATGCAATGGATATTCTTGCAAATTATGTCTAAATATATGNAAAAAATCCTTCAGGCATCAGCATTATATTATTTTATAAACTGAATGCAGCTGCAGAAGGTTGTGTAGAACTGGGGCGATTAGTTTCCACCCCGTGCTCAATACAACATATCTCTCAGATGAAGCACAGTCCAGTCCATTAAAGACCAAAGTGTGCTGGAATCACTTCTGGAACATGATCTGCCTCACCATGTTATCGGGCTAAACAAATTAGGAACGGTTCACGTCACTCTCAGTCGATCCTGAATGAAAGCAGAGTTTACCCACCCTCGACTTAGTCTGGCATTTCCCCACTCTGACCTACTTAAGCTAGAGACCAAATTGCTGAGTTAAAAAAAAAAACCCAAACTCTTAGGTCTACCAGTGGTACTGAAAGGGGCACAAACATAGGAAACTTTAACCTTGTTTTTGGTGAAAGGAAACTTTTGCATGGTTGGAAAATCCACCTCCTGATCTACCACATCTCTCACTAACTTTTACAAAGGATGTGCATGGACACAAACACAGGGAGTGTGTTGGTTTGTCCCCCACTGGAAAGAGAAATGAAAGCAGATTAAACGAACAGAATTTTAACAAAGTATGTCATATGCTCCATCCCTCAAAACTGAATAAAAGTGAGCAAAGAAAGGCAAGGTTCTGGGTAATTATTTCAGCATGCAAGGGATTTTAAAATATATCCAACATTTTGCATTCCATTGATAGAATAAACCCCCTGGAAAGCCTACTTAGTGAACATAGAAATCTTCATACAGCTTTTTGCTTGTCTAAAGACCAGTTTAACTGGTGACTGAGCTTGAGAGAGGAACACCAAGGCAAATAGCCTTGTATCTACACAGCTGCACAGTGGCTGAGCATGCACAGATGTGTGTGGGTAATTTGCTTGTTTCTTTGGCAATCAGATGGAATATGGTGGCCCATTTTCTAGACCACTGACCATCCTCCCTCCAGACAGACAAGCTCTCCCCTGAGGTGTGAGGATCAAAAGTAAGCAGGTGGCCTTTCCAGGCAGCAGCCACTCTGCGCAATGAAGTATTTTCTATAAACTAAGAGAAGTATCACAAAAACTCAAGCATCACCAGGCATCCTCTAGACAAAGAACAATTTGAAGCATCGGGGACAATTTCTTTTAACCTTTAAACCCGTGCAAAATGAGAGATTTTGCTTGCACTTTCTTATTCTCCTGATACAGTCTAAGTATATCGATTTTAATACAAATATATAGTGACAGAGATGAAAGGAAAAAGAGATTAATGACCAGGCTTCCCTCTGAAAAAACGCTCTAACATTTCTATTTGTTCATGTCTTCAGAGACTTCAAATCAGAAAGTGCCCCACCTTAAAAAATAATTTATTATTTGGTAAATAAGATTAATACAAAGAAAAGCAAAGATATATTGGCTTATATATTATCTATAGTAATGTGAAATGAAGAAGCAAAAGCAACTACACTGGATGTATGGCACAGATAATATAAAACATCACAGTAATAAAGAGTATCTTAATAAATGATTAAGTGTGGCCTGTGATACAATCTTTCTGCAGTAATATTAATTTCCATTTCTAAGCACAAAAATACCCCATTTTATCACTGTTGGAAGAAAATGTCACTGAAAGTCACACTATTTGATACATGCCCAGTTAATCACTGTATTTGCTAGTTGAATGAAACTTGGGAAAAAGACAATAAAAGTGTCATGATTGAAAAAACAAACTCTTGATCCTCACCTCTTTATCTCAAAGCAGGTAAGAATTTAAATATTTTACCATAGAGTTTTTATCAGGTCTCACTGCTGATACTTTCTACAGAGGACAGCAAAATTTCCTTCTTGCAAGCACAATTAATCAAGTCCCAAAGGATCATGATCCCTAACTTGGAAATTCCAGCCTTGGCTATTGCCCATGGTACTGCCCAAGAATGAACAAAGTCATTGTGGTCACAAGCATATTTATTATTCATAGTAACACCCAAGCTGCATTTACTGACTTACTGCACATATTTTTGGTGGGTTTTTGCAAGAGCAAAGACCTTTTTTAGCTGGATAGATAGAAATAGTTTATACAAAGAAATAATATGTTTTAGTATATGAAATATGATTTTATATGTGATGGAATAATATGCTTCACGTTACAATGGTAAAAAAACCACAGTATCTTTTGTGTTTACACAGACCTTCCTCTGATGAGAAATAAACGTAGCAAGTGAAGATAAATACTGATTGGCAATAACTGATTGATAATCAGTTCGAGACAGAAGCATCCTTAGCACTCCAGTTAACCTCTATTTCTGCCATATCAGGAGCACAGGTCTAGGTACCATGTTAGCCCTGCAATATCATGAGGTAAAATAGAGAAGAAACTCCACTCCAAGCCCACGCAATGCGGAGGTACACAGACATCACACACTTCATATTTAAAACTTGGGATACCTTGCTGGTTTCCCACAAAACTAAGCAATCACCATCCTTCACTAAATTCTCTTTGGAAGAATTTACAAATTCTTCTCTTGTACTTGTATCAATTAAATCCCAGATTCACCAGAAAAGTTGCACATTACTGAGCACCATTATGCAACACATCTACATCCAGTAACTTACTTCAAATATGTGAGGAGTTTGTGTTACCCAACAGCCTCAGACACTGCTGTTCTTACTTTTATAAGGAGTTCTAAGCACTTTTTTCACCAGTTGGAAGACTTTTATCTAATGAGGGCACCCAGTGAAAAAATAGTTTCACCTTAGGCAGAATGACTTCTGTCATGAACAAACACAGTGCATTATAAAAAGGATGTTTTCCCTGGCCATGTCACAATGACAGCCATATCACACACATCAAGAAATCTAAGCAGAAAGTCATTAAATAAATGCTGTCTCTCTGGAAAGAACACACATTTTGCAAGAAGCTCTCCAGCCTTCCAACTGCCTCCCAAACTGCAGCAGACCATACCAGAGTAAAACGTACAAAGCCTGACTATTCTCTTTACCATTTCTCTTGATGTCTCCTTCCTTCTCTTCCCATCCCCACCAAGCTGAACCTGAGAAACCCAAGGATGCTGTAGAGGTTCCCTGCACTGCTGGGCTGAAAGAGCACCACTGAGCACTTCAAAACCTGTTTTTCATCCTGCATGTGAAATTAAAAAAAAAACAACAAAACCCACCCCACACCTCTCTATATGAGAACAAGCTAAAAATCCAAAGTAGGTTTAGTTGGCTAAACACAGGCTTAAAGGAGAGAGCCATTTGGACATCACAGAGGTTGCAGCCTTGGTTCAACCCCACACCCATTTTATAGCAGCACATTCTCTGGAAAACCCCTCCCTCTCAGCTCTGGTCCCACAGAAAAGTTTGCAAATCCAAAACTCTTCCAGAGACTATGAATTCAAGAGGGTGTATTGCAATTTTTGTCACAACCTGCTCTCAACAAATTCCAGAATACCTCAGGGTAAAACAATTACCCTTTCTTTTTGTTGTGAAGGTTTACATGCTTTGCACGTATCCGGCAGCTAACATCCTTCTTGTAACCTTCAAATCTTTTAAGATCTTCCAAGTGATTGATGCAATCCATTTATAATTGGAGCAATTGTTCCCACTCTTTTAGAAACTTGATCATGTTACAAAGGTGAAAAAACCCCAAGTTAGAAATCTAGTCAGCTCTTTTGGTTTTTTTTTTAAACATTTGTGAGATTTAAATAAATTTCTTGCTTTCAGGCAGAAATATAAAATTTATGCTTGCTGCCTTGGACTGAAGAATAAATATTGGTCTGCTGAATGGAGTACATGTATCTTTAATTCCAGTGCCTGCACACCCTCAACTACTTTATTATGACTGAACGAAACTCTTACATTTAGAGATTTCTTCTTCATCAATTATATATCACACACTTTATATTTTCTTGCCTTTTCAGTCCTTTCAGTCTGGAAGCATGTTCTGCCATCATGATGCTCCCTGAGGATTTGCACGTGTGGCTTTTCCCGGGCTGAGCAGGATCTAACACACTCCTTGTAAATCAGGGAGCAGATATCATTTTCCTGAGTAGCAAAGTACTGTGCACTGATCAGGTAGCTTTCCAGAAAGAAAGATAAGGAGGTATTTGCTGAACTGGGGCATGGGGTGTATATTTTGTCCTTTTATTTTTTATTAACCCTGTACTGTATTTCACCCGACCTTAACAGTCTTCGGGAAAACGGAAAACATTTTTTACTTTGAATACATTGCTCTTGAATGCAGCTGAACGTAAAGCTGCATGCACTAAACAGAGAAAGCGTGCATGTGGATTTATGAAAAATCCATTTTAGCCACTTCAGAGACAAATCAGTGGTGTTCTGTTCTTAAAAACTGGTGCTCATCTGCCATTCAGCCTTGACTGGCTCATCACGTGTTTGAACCTGCCAGGTCTGCTGTGGTCAATACTGCCATGAAATGTAAGTTTAAATTCCTGTCTCTTCTGGGAACAGCCCAAAGGAAAAAATCCTTCAGGGTCTGAAAAATCATTTTCTCCAGTCACAACGCACACAGAGAGTACATGAAGCATAATTTAGGGATAAGTTACTCTCATTTATGACACTTCTATTTTAGCAATATTCCTATACTGGAATATTGCTTTCTTGGTATTTTCTGTCTGGAGTTATTATTTCAGTAAATGTGGCTAACTCACTTTATAACAGATGTACTCAGCTAATTCTTATCCTTTATTTCCTCCAACAACTTGGATTTCAAACACCACACTTTTTCACAGCGAACATACTGACAGAAACATCATTAACTCAGCAAATGCCTGGACTCACAGACAAACAAAAAAGTTAAAACAAAACTACAAAACTAATTTTGCTACATCAGAATTTCAATTTAGTAAGTATGTAATAGTAATTTACATGTAGTGACTTGTACTTTAAATTATATTCTATACTTAGGTGGTATGAGATTCACAAAAGCAGAGAAAGCATTATATTATCAGTGTTTTCTTTTATGGTTTCCACAGAAGTGATGTCTAAACCACGATAAATTGCAGAGCATGATGGGGTATGCAGTGTGCAGCACAGAGGAATGTCGTTTCACAGAGCAACTTTTCCAGCACCAAGAGATTTTCTTTGTCAAAACCAAAGAAAGGAGTGGTGCCTGTCTACTAAACTATATATAACTATAAGAAATTATTCACAAAACATCAGCAATTAACCAAACATAATAATCCATGATTACTTGGTGTGTTTAAAATTAAAGGTGAATGACCAAGATGAAAAGGCCTTGGATAAAACTGGTCCTCAAAATTATCTTTTTAATATTTCTTATATTAGGCATTGGAGTCTAATTCACTTCAAAAGCAAAATGCTTGTTTTTTTCAGTGTTCTGATAAGGGAAATGAATTTTATTTTTAAATGAGGATTGGTTAGGTTGAAGTAACCCCATCATAGATAGAAAACAGATTTGGTGCAGGATTTAGCACTCTGCTGCCTTTGATGTGGACTGTGTTTTCCTCCGAGTAGAAAAGATGTGGCAGCAACAGTTACCATTGCATGGCTCCAACAGCAGGCCCACAAAAGCCTGTGGACTTGGCCATAGCCATGAGGTTAATGATGTATGTTCTGTCCTCTGGCCACCTCTTGCTCTGTGGGGTTCAATAAAGATGTTGGGAAAAGCCCTTCAGTACCTGCATCAGGAGCTTCTCCAGTGCAAGAGAGTGGACAAGGCTGCTTAAAACAGCTGTGCTCAGGACAATAAAACAACTTAGTTATTAAAAGTAATGGTCTTCAAAGGTGTGGCACATTTTATGCTGTGGATGTACACACACAAGGGGGGAAGACTCAAGGGGATTAGTTATGGTCATTAATCTGAGTTGAACCCACGTTTTCAGAGCTTGGTGGTTGAGGAACAGGGGACACTTCTGATTTCTTTATTGTATTAGTGAGAGAAAGAAAATGGGTGCAGCATGGATGTGGGAGACTGCACAGAGAATTACCACATAGCTTTGACAGAATCACTTAGGGGTAATTATCAAAATTAACCAGTCACTTTGATTGTTGGCAGAACAGAGACCTGTCAAAATTTGATCTTCAGTGCTGTGGCCCTCAAATCCTCACCTATAAAACAGCACTTAGTGTACACCTGTATCAGCAAATTGTGGGTATTAGGAGAAGTTTACCAGCAGATCAACATCATTTGTGTTAAGGCTTCCATGTATGCCCCATACACATTTGGGGAGTTTTCATCCAGAGTAACTCTAATTTCCCAGAAGTCTAGAAAAGATCACCTGTGCAAAATCAAGACCTAAATTTAGGTGGTTATTTATGTTTTTAGGCATTAGAAAAGAAGCGAACTGGCATTTGAGACTGAATAAACACTTTCAAATGCAGTAAAATAGCAGCTGCAATTCCTCAGGTACTCAGGAATGTAATCAACTCATGTATCCTTGAACAAGGATTTAAGTGCTTAACTTCAAACACCCCAAAGCTTAAAATATTTGCCTAAAACTTGAGAGGAAATAAAATCAAAATAACACAGGCATTGATAAAGACATACATATGTAGGAAGCACTCACATCTCACCTAGAAGACTCATTTGCTGTCAGAGCAGAGCTCCAAACAGAAATACTGGTTGAGCACAGGTATTTTAAGGTCACACTCGCTCTGTTCTGTGCTGGTTCTTTGCTTTAACTTTCTTGGATACAGAACAGCCAAATAGCTGATAGGAGGAAATCAGCAAGCTGATAAGCTTCTAAAATTTAAATCAGTAGTAGACTTTTCTACTGGGAAAACTAGGTTTAACTGATGTAAAAGATAATATCTTGTAGTTTGAAAGCTAAAAAGAAAATATACTGAGATTTGAAGTTCTATGATGCTGTACTACACTGATAAGCCTTCAGGAATTAGCACAAATCAAATATGGGCAGAAATGTTATTCAGCTCCCCATGGAGCTATTAATGTAGGATTACTGGAGATAGACAGGAACACTTCTTATCCATCCCAAATGCAAAATGCCAAAATAAATATGACCAAACTTCTTACACAAACAGAGTTTTTTCACATGATTATTCAGAGAATAATAATGACCAAGCCTCCTCAAGAACTTTTCCCAGTTGAAACAACTAATTAGTCTTTTAAGGAGCAGTAAGCAATAATCTGTACTACTGAAAAAAACCCCATGAATATGGACGAAGGTAGAATAATTTAGCTTGAGAACTTTCAGTGTGGTGCATACATTATACATTTATAAATAGTCATATCTGTGTCCCCTAAAATCTTCCACGTTCATGGTTAAGAAAGAATTGATATGCCTCCTGGTATTGAAAGTAATGATGAGATTATTTAGTGAAAAATCACTAAATTTCCCCCACATCCTAATGTCATTGAATCATAAATCTTGAGGAACAGGTTCATATCCACCACACTTTCTATTAAAAATTTATCTTTTTAAAATAAAACTGGAACTATTTGACTTGTTACAGATAAACAAGCATCAAAGAAATAAAAACTTTATATAATGACTTCTTTTTCATTTTTTTTTTTCTGAAAAAAATAGTGTTTTTCTTTTTTTGAGTGATTTTAGTGCAGGTTTCATCAGCATTACATACTACTGACTTCTAGACACAGCCATACTGCTATGTTTCTGAATTATTTGCGTTAATGAAAAACACCTCTCTAATCTGGAGTGAAATATTAAGCCAAAATTACACAATTCCTGCAGCATTAAAACCAGTATCTATTAAAAATTAAAATACAGTAATTACTAAGATAGTTTCCTTTTCATATTCAGTTTTCTGCTGTAAATGCAAATATCTATCCAAGATCTTTTTTCTTTTGTTTGAACACTTATAAATTCCATGTACCTGATGTGCACTGTCACATCTAACATTTCATTCATTTGCTTTTATAATCTTATAATAAATACCTTCTCTTTGGAATTTTCACAAATTTGCAGTAGAAAGACATTTGATTGTCCATCAGCTTTTAATACAGAACTCATTTGCAAAATGCAGCTCTGGAAGACCAAAGAGAAGGATGCACATCCTAAGGTGCACCAAGGACCATTCTCTAGAACACACACTGCAGCCCACTGCTCACCAAGGGCCACACAATGGTGACTCTGTGAATCCCAAAATTAGCTCTAAACTATCCCTGAGCATGGGAACTTGACTTGCTTGAACTGAAGCTTCTCTGCCAGTTTGCCTGAAAAATTAAGGAAAATTTCTCAACAGAGTTAAACAATATTTCTTTTTTTATAGCTGGGACTTTTAAATAAATAAAGCAGGCATATTAAGCTATCCATATGAGGGATTTACTTTCTATATCTCCTTCTACTACGTGGTCTTTTCATCTTCCATGAATAATCTTGGCTCCTTCTCTCATTTGTATGGTGTCACTTAGGCCAGGCTCATCGCTCTACCTCTGCTGCATTTCTAGCTGTAACATAAATAAAAGCAAAAGCAGCTTTGAAATAAAATCTACTCAATTCAGAGGTGGAGGTTTACAGAAATTCATTAGCTGGCAGATCCTAAAACATGTGTGGTCAACAAATAAACACCAGTGGTGAATCAGTAAATTTTGACATCTTCAGGAAGGTGTGCACATACAATTTCTCCCTTGAAAATGATATATTAGTAAATTACAGACATGCTGAGTAGCAAAATTTAAATTTGGATAGATGTTTGTGCATCCTAGTGGGATTCTTTACTAACAATAAACACGGATCCTAACCCAAATCCCAATAAAGTGAACAGAAACATTTCATGTTGCTGATCTGTTCCCTGCTGCAGTCAAGAACAAAATTCAGAGTAAAAATAAAATAAAAAGAACTTAAAAAAATGCTAGGGACATAACAGAATGAGAAGATAGGGGACTACAAAAACAAAATTAACTTGTTCTCTTACAAAAATAACTTTTTCTCTTGAGCTCATTACCCCCCTTTGGCTGTGCCAAATTTCCCCAGATAGCGTTCAATAGTCATTTGATGCATTTGATGCTTAGTGCTCTCCTCATGTCTGCAGCACTCCAGCTCTGAAAGTGATACTTGTCAGAAATAAACTTAATTGTTATAGCACCAGTATTTATAGTAAGAGGGAAAAACACTTCGAGGAAGGAAACTTCTGCACTTGAAATCACTCGTGTGGCTGTTTGATTAACAGGAAGTTACTGAGGATTGCTGTGAAGATTCCCTTCCCCACAGTTCTTATCCATTTCAGGGATAAATGCATAGCAACGTGCCTTAAAGACTTTTCTCCTTTCTAGAGAAGCTCTTTTGAGACTGTTTTATGATAACTATTTGTTTGCTGGCTTGCAAGAAATGGAAAGACCAACCTGGTATTCACAACTGCACGGAATACCTAATGTCCAAAACCCCATTACAGATTGCTCTGCCCACTGAGTTATCCATTCTATGCCATGCAATGTACATGTGCTACACCAAATACACCTCCGGAAACCCCTCCAGAGAGCTCACAAAACAGTTCTCCAGTAATTCCCAATCTGAAAACATATACAGACACAAAAACACTCCAAATGTCCCTCTAATACTTTTTATTCAAGAGTGAATTTCTATATTTGTAGTGCTGCACTGATAAGAAATTTAGGAAATACAACTGTTGGCAGAGGTAGTATAGTTGCATTTAAAGTAAATTTAAATAACTGTACAAACAGTTATATTTCTCCCTTTTTTTTTTTTTGCCATGCTATACACTCTCTCCAGTCACCCAAATACAAAAACATAATTCTTGAGATTATTTAAATTTCATCACCTGCATTTCCTTTCTTTCTTTTTTTTTCTTAATCCTTCCTGCATTGGGGATTTATATACTCATAGAGATAACCAATCACCTTTCTTATTGTTGCACAAATTTTCGATGACAGACTAAAACACTGAAAAGAAAAATTAAGAAAAGGATGAAAATAGAAAGAATAAATATACCAACTGCTTTTAAGTCTGATAGGATTTGGACTAGTTTATGCTACTAAATTAACAGAACAGTCATAAGATGCTCTGTTTCCAAACTGTAACAAACACTTCCAAAGTTAGAACAAGATTTTTGCCTGGAGTCACACAGCCTTTTCCATACAGCTGATGTCCTGCAAGGTCTACAATACAAAATATTAAATAAATAAAATTCACAACTGGAAACGAGACCCCCAGGTGCCGGCTGGTCCATACCTAAGGGAGGGTGAGGTTGGGACAGCTGTACCTTTCTCTGCTGCCTTGTCTGCACTGGCCCTAATATAATCCCACAGTACTTATAAAAGTGATCTCAATAAGTACACTTTCTCTGAGCCAGCCTACACCAGCACTGGCAGCTTTCAAATAAACTAAAACCACATAAGAAGTAAGCAGATAGAAAACCTGCTTTAGGATTAGCTTTTAGCATCAGATAATGCTTGGGATGGCTTCACCTGCCATTGTCCTGAAATAATACTTGCACTGCATGTCAGCAGCTTCATCTAAGGGTAGAAGGAGAAACAAATGGTGTTCACAAACTGTGAAATGAACAATGATGAACAAACCTGTCAGAGCACAGCTACTACATACCCATCATACTCAACACGTTAAAGAATAATAAAGTGCACTGATAAGAAAGAGTATATAGAATGTTTCTATAGCCAAGCCCCAAAGCTTCTATTTTTTATATACATCCTTTATCATGACTTATTTCCTAAATCCTTTCTTTTTCTTAAAAAAAAAAACCAAACCTCCGTTGTCAGGAGAGTTTCTAAGTTTATATTGCATTTTTTTTCATGATACCACATGCCTTTGCTTAGATTCCCCCAAAAATTTATTTCCAAACTTTGAAGTTGAAATGCAAAGATAGTGGTTGGATGTTTCAATTTCTCCCAAATCCAGAAATTAAGGAACACTGCATTTGATAGTTTCCCAAGATAAATACCAACTCTAATGTTTTTAAACTATAAATTTTATCAGATTTGTCTGTCCCACTCCATATTTTACAAATGTCTACATGCATCTGTACTGCTGTAGTTTATATAAATACACCTCTAATCTAATACACAGTGCTCTTATGGCCACACTTAGCTCAACAAAACTGTAGATACAAGGAAAAGCTTTAATATTCAGGGCAGCAAAACTCATGACATTTCCAAGCAGTAGAAAGGTCTGCAATTTACCTGCTTTTACTTCCTACATAAATGCTGAAATATGTCGGGTTGGGAGGTAGTATTTGGCACCACTATAATCCTTGAGGAAGATTAGACACCGATGAATTCCAAAAGATGAAGAACTAATCAAAACGTGAACATCAGAAACTTAGGGGCTTCTCATATGTATTTGACACCTTTTGTAAGAGATGGAAACCAGCTATAAGTGGTTACAGCAGAAGGGGGGAGGCATCTTGCATTTTCATGCAGAAAAATGAAATGGAAATATATATGAAACCACATGATTTCATTTTGTTGCTTCCATGTTTTGCATATTTCCCATTTTCATAAAGATGCTGCAAGCATGCATTTGTTTGTGTTATTTGGAAAGGGAGTGGAAGGAATTTTCAGTTTTGGAGGGAATTGTTTTTTAAGTACTTGAACACTCGTTCTTTTCTTACAGAAGAAAATAAGTTTGGCCTGGTCCTGCTGAACTGTACATGATCATTTTCAGTATTATAGAGTTGTTGTATCACTCAAACTCACAAAAATATAAGTAGAAAAAGAACTGAGGAAAAGGATCACTGCCATGAGAAGGATATTTATATGTAAAAATAACAGTGGATTAACATCAGTTTTTCTTTCAAACTTTAACCAAATGTTTCAGTGACAAATTTGAAATTTTGGGAGTCAAGATTCAAATATTAGATTTTGCTACTGTTTATGTAGTATAATCTTTTAGTTCATATCACCAATGTTTCTGTATCACATGTGGAGATTCAGTATAAGTATTTTATTTAGATACTATTCCTAGAATAGTAGGCGTAATAGTCTATGGGCTAATGAATTGCCTATAGGCTCCATTGAAATAAAAAGATGAGAAGTTATAAACAACATTTAAGCCACTTAGAATAATATTTTCATGAAAGACATGAAAGCTACTGCACAACAACACTGTTGGGGACTACCTAGAAGGCTGAAGTATGTGGTACATGGCTTAGGGAGGCTTCTGCCTGCTCCTCAGCCTCTCCCTTATCACTGTTCCAGCACAAGGAGCACATTTCACAAGGACATTTTCCTCTGGAGGACTACAGACAGCCTCCTCTTCTCAGCAATCTTATTCTTCTTCTGCTACCTTGTGAGCACTTCAGCAGAGACGAGAGGCACTGCTGTTCCCCTGCAGCATGGTGTGGTACCTCCCAAAGGCACACGTCCTTGGGAATTCCCACCTGATACATGTGACAATGATGCCATTCGGTTTCTGCCTTTTTTCATTTCTATATTCTCTGTAGTCTTTGCACATATATTTGCAGCTCTGTAGCCTATTGTATTAATAGCTAGTTTTTCCAGTACTTTTCCATGGCTTTTCCCTAAGCAGAAAGACAAAACAAATTCCAGAGCTCCAAGCCCTGGGGGGTACAAGGCCCTGTCCTATCTCAGTTCTTCCTGGGAACCAAGGCTGAGAACAACTCTGAGGTGCATTTTCATAAGAGCCAGAGCTGAGAAGGGGCTCCAGAGAAGGGGCTGGACCTGAGAGGGAATTGAATCACCACTTGTCCTCCTGATTGGTGCTTTTAATCAATTATGCTAATTTCCTAAAAGCTATAAATAAATATATATATCCTCACGCTGGAGAGGGCGGCTTTTATGGACACCTTTCCGTAACTGCTCCTGAAGACCTTCAAAATAAAGACCCCTTTTATATCACCCTCCTTGCTAAAATGATCTCGAGTTTCTTTTCTAGGTTGGGGGAAAAGGCAACAACATGCAAAGCAACAGGAACAGTGGGGATTCCAGAGAAACCACGAACGTGATACAATTAGTGTTGCCTGTAGAGACTTAATCTGCTCTCCTCACGATTACCTCACCCAGTACAGGCCTGCAGTAGGAATCCCCACTTTCCCAGGTGTTCCAAAGCTTTACTCTTCCCACAATCTGTCATTCATTAGCTGAACCATTCCCTGAAGAGGATGCTCTCTGATACGGAGTGATGGGCCTCACTGGAGATTGTCTCGCAGCATGTCGACAAAAGGGAGCGCCAGATTCCCTGGGAAACTCTGCTTGGTGCCTGGCAAACGCCCACACTTGAAATCCTGACACTCGTCTAATAAAATATTTTCCTTTTATATATGAAAGTGTCAAAGTTTTGAGTTCAGTGATCACAGAAGGCTCTGCTTTCTGACCATGTTTACAGTATTATTTCTCTGAGCAGGAGAAGAGGGAGGAAGAAAGGACGATCTCTGTGCCTTGAGTTTCTGAGCAGGCCTCACGCTGCAAATGCAACCAAAGCCACACACAGTGTAGGAAAATAGAGCTTTAAATTATTATATATGTACAACACTGAATTTAAACTCAGACCCTGAGTATTTTGTTCTGAAACTTAAATATACTTCAGAAGCTAGTGTTCTTTTGGCTGCTATTCCTATAATTCTCCCCAACACTCCAATTAATGTTTTTATATCTTTATGTGCCCCCATGTCCAGCTGTACACATAGACATGACAAAAGAAAGGGAACAATAGTGTGGGACGTTGTACATCAGACAAACAGATAATGTAGGAGGTTCTAAAAATAGTTCCCACTAAGGAAATGAGAAGAGAGCTTAGGAGATGTAAAAGAGCAATTTACTGTTCCTGAGCCTGGCGTCATGTACATGAAGATAATTTGTCATTGAGGGGATTCCAGGAGATGCCCTGCAGTGGGGAGATAACCTGTGGCTGGTGGTTGAACCTGAACTAGGGGATGGAGGTATCCAAGCTGACTGGGGCTGAGGGACACCAAGGATGGTCTTCTGTGGAAGCTGCAATGAAAGCTCAATGGGAGATGACAAAAATCTTCTACTTTTAACACCAAAAGAGGAGGAGAGACAGACAAAAGAGTAAATTTTGTTAGCAGAACTAAAGTAATAATTTGGACTTTGTCAGAACCCAGAGGTCAATTTTGCAATTTGTTATTATGCAGATTATTTTCCTTAAGAAGTTTTAAAATTAAGCTTTCATGATCAGCAGGTACTAAAAAACCTGCCAGCATTAATATAGGACATTATTAGGCACTCACAACCAAAGCACTTGAAATAAACGTATACACCATGATAAGACATTTTAAATTATGACAACTTAATCTTTTGTTTGTAGCTTCCTACAATCTAAAAGTGGACAGAGGATGAACAGAAAACAGACCATGAGAACAGAAAAAACACTGACCCAATAATTACATCTGCCATAAATAGCAAATATGGGCAGACAGGAACATTTTTGAAAGAATGAATCAGGGAAAAGACAACTTTTTATCTATTGTCAGGAATAATGATGGCAGTCTCCATGCCTTCATAAAATCATTTATTAGTGTCAGATGGCTGCATCTCATTTCATTCCTGATTTACAAAGCAGACTGGTATCTGTGTGCAGATAGGAAGGAAGAAGATGAATCAAGTCATAGTTTCCTTGGCTTTTAGAGAAAACCGAAAGAAAGAAGCAACTTCTAAGAAGCTTGATCTTGTCAGTGAGTCTGTAATTAACACTTGCCCAAATATGAGATCAGCATGAATTTTCACCTCTTTGCAGAACATGTAAGCCACTTTATACAAAGCAGATTGGGTGATTCCATTATTTTCATCATGTCCTTAAAATAACACCTTTGCTTTTCAGTGCATTTTCCCTCTCTTCATCTTACAGCAGCTGTGTACAGCCAATAATGCCTGACACAGTTGAAAAGCTGGGGGTGGATTGTTGAGTTTTTTTTGAACATCTAAATTCTTGTTTTTCTGACAAGCCTGCTAATCTCAAGTGCTGTTTTTAGATACCAAAATTATATGTTAAAGAACAGATTCAGGATTTCCTTTTCAAACCTCCGTAAAGAGAAGATTGCACACCAAAAGAGAAAGAAAGAGACTTCGCAAAAAAAATGAAGGTGATTTTCATACTGCTTAGTGTTCCTTCGTGCATCCATGCATTTTAAGGATGACAGAAATTTTAAGGGTCTCTGGCAATAGCACCATGTGCTGGTTTTTCTCCTGCCACCTGCACCTTGAACAGTGGCAGGCAGGTTTAGCCAGTGGCCATGGAAAGGCACCAGCCTGGTCAGCACAAAACACCACCAGGCTCAGAGAAGTTCAGACATTCTGGGATCAGAAAAATTGTCACCCAGATGAAGGGAGGCCTGAGGTATCTGCATCCTCCTACACACAAAATTCCATCAACTTCAAGAGAAACTCTTCGTTATCAGTGCTGGAATGTTCACACAAAAATTTAGGATGACAGTGGATTAGAAGGATGAGCAGGTGCAATAAAGAATTAAAAGTTACTAAGCCATTATCTTTCCATTCATGACTTCCCTCTATTCCAAACTTTTATGTAAGCAGCAACACAAGGAAAATAAAAAGGATTGTTTTCACCTGGAATAAAAGGCCTTCAGAGTATGAAAAGATTTTTAAAAACCATGCTAGCAACCCTTATTACATCATTTTTGAGCACTGTGAACTCCACACACAATAAGTGAAGAAGCAAACTGATAGCCACAAAATACTGCAGAAACAAAACTTGAAAAGATATTTATCTTCTATTTTCTACCTTCTGAGAATTTTATGATGTTGCTCTTGAGCTTCCTAAAGTCCAACGTCCAAACCTGTTAATTCTCACCCTGAGCCTTAAGCTCAAGCTGAATATTTGGGTGGATTTCAAATTATTGAATTATCTGCCCATTCTACTAAGCATACTAAGGATTTTAAAAATTGCAGCACAGTTTTATTTCACCTGGGTTTAGATATCAGAGGTGGACAGGCATTTCTGGGTTGCAGTTCATCTACTTGTTTTGTCAAACGTGTTAAAAATGCCTACTGCTTCCTACTGACTGGAAAAAGGAACCCAGGGTTAAGAGCTTAGAGTGTTGCCATCTCTGCTGGAGGTACTAAAGGTAGGTAAGATAAATCCAATCCAACACACCAAAAGTTTAGCGTGCAAATTTGTGTTTACGAACAGAATAAAGAGGGTGGATTGCAGTATGAAACAGGTTAGGTGATGTGCCTTTAACTAAAATCTAAAGGATTTTTCTCCATTAGAGAAGAAAGAATGAGGACATGCCTTTTATTAACATTTCTAGATTGCATTCAGCAACTGTAATCTTTTGAATACATATGACCTCAAACCCATTCTTTTATTTCACCAATATTTTTAACTAAGGTGTTTGATACAACCTACACCAGAAAACAAAGCAGATGAAAAATACATGCAGATGGAAATAACCAATATATTTGGCCCCAAAACGAAGATTTTCTCAATGAATTAGTATGGTACACCAGAAAGTTATTAAAAGTGTCAGGAAACAATTCTCAAAGCTTTAAGAAATCCTTTAGGCTATGCAGAATCTTAAAGTGGATAGCCCAAGTCAAGTACTGAATAGTATTGTGAAAACTGTTCAGACAAATATTTAAAAATTAAGGAATTTTATACAATCACTGTTTATACATGGTTTAGAATAAAGAAATTAACACTTCTTAAATTAGAAATCAATTGCAGAAATTTTGGAGAAAATCACAGACCTTACTGTAAAGTGCAATATCTGAAAAATTTTGAAGCTTTCAAAAGCCCCTCATAGAGAGATTCATCTTGTGATGTCTTTTGAAATGGCCTTTTTTGGACCTCTGTGTTTTCCTTGCAGAAGCACACTGTAAAAATATGAGTCATAAAGTTATTGTTTTAAGTTTTACTTCAACAAACAACCTGTCTCCTGATTGGAATTAGGGAATTAATTTGACCCATAAACTTGCAAGTTCCCATCTCTGGAGTTACTCTAACAGATAACACTCATAAAAGCAAACTACTTGCAGCTTGCAGCAGGTTTTAAAACTGCCTAAAAGTTGGATGCTTTTATCCCTAAAAAACGAGGCCTGCTGCTTAGAAGAAACTGGTCTGTCAGGCACTGCCTAAACTTTGGTTCTTGTACCACAAAGTAGGAAAAGCTGAAAAATACTTAGGTCAGTGACCTGCCTGATTGCTTTTTGAAACACCCGATAAAGGCACACCCTATTGGCATGAAATGCATTCAAAATGTGGAAGTATATAGTTTATGAGATATATACTGACTTCAATTTCTTCCAGGCAACACATCCTTTTTTTTTTTAAGTCGATTTTTTTCTTTCAAACAGTAGATTCATGTGGAGTGGTTAAGAAGAATCAGATTTTCATGTTCTGAACAACTATCACGAAATGTAGGAGCAAGCACAAGAATTCACAGCTATGCAATCAAGATGATTTTCCAAATCTGGGTGTGCCATTTCTTTCTAGATAACACTGATTTTCTTCCACTTTTTTCTCAGTCTCTGCTATACCATCTCTACAGCAAGACATTTTAACAACCTGTATTAGAACTAAAACAATACTAAGCAGGTATGTGGAGGATTAAACTGAAAATGAAAGGTCACCATAAATTATTAATACATGCCTAAATTAAAGAAAGGGGGGGAAAGTGCTGTGAAAAAACATGTAAGAAGTTAGTTTAATTGTTAGCAAAGAATGAACTCTAAAGAACCTCAGAAGGTGGAACAAGTTTAAAAAAGCAGGAAAAGACAAAAATGTAAGTTGATAGGAAGAGAGATGGAGTTAAAAATATGCATTCAACTTTGTGTTCTGTTTTTCACATGAGACTATCTGGCATTATTCTTCATAGAAGAGGACTCTACAGAATCTAGATACATAAACAAAAGGTGTATTATCTACAATAAAACACAGTTCTCAAGTTGTTTTATGCTTTTTCCAGTATGCAAGTCTTCCTTCTGGCCAGTTTGGGTCAAAAATAAATAGCACTGATTACCACAATTGCACTACAGAGCTTTGTGAATTAGCCAGTAAACTGCAGAGCACACCTCAGCACAATGCTAAACATGTTGGGGCTGCAGCAGCAAGTTGAAACCCTTTTACTTGAGAAGGATGAGATTCCATTACCTCATTTTATGTTGAGTAGCACCTTAATGAAAGGAATAATCCCACTGACCCCAGTAGGATTCACAGCTGTGTTTTGTGTGAAGGGATTTAGAATCTGATCCAGTGACAAATAGAGTATTAAGAAACCTGCATCCTAAAGACAGCACAGAAATAGCTGAGCATTCAGATTGTGTGTCCACCTAAAGCACAACCATAGTCCACTCTTTATAGCAATAAAAATGCACCTAAATCATTTAACCCAAACTTTAATATAATTTTATCATATACCTTACCTTTACATTTCCTCCAGAGCTTATCAACATTCACAAGACACCACTGACTTTTGTCCAGCTAAAGCTCCTCTCATTGAAACACAGACCTAGGCAAGATGGCAGGTGCTGAGACCTGAACACTTCCTTGAGTCTAAATCCAACTCTGACATTGCTGCCTCTAAAGCAGATAGAACTGAGCTTCTCCTTTCTGCCCTGAGCAGGGTCAGCAGCTTGACCTGCAGGGCTGACCATGGCTCTGGGTGCCGAAGGCCAGAGGCTGAGCCAAGGCTCAAAGCCCTGCTCTCAGCTCGGTGGGTTTTGCATGAGCATCATGACAGACCCACTCTGGGTGTGCTGGCAGAAACCCTCTGAGTTTTACACAGATAATTACACCACATAATCCCTCCTTTCCATTTTCTGCACTGTCACAGCTTCATCTACATGCTATTTGTGCAGTTTGCTTTGCAGCAACGTGCAGCTGGGCTCTAGGTGAGCCAGCTGAGGTGAAAAAGCAGCAGAAATGCAGGAGTCAGTTGCTCACTCACCTGAAAATGCAGGCTTGCTCCACAGAAACCACCTCAGCAATAACAATAACAGCCAAACAAGGTCACATTGACAACTTTCTGAAATCTACAGAAATTAATATTAACTTTTTAATGTTTTAAAAATTTTTGTTTCATCCATATGACCACTAGCACATGAAACTTGAAACACTTCTGTTTAGGTAAGAAATTACAATTATTTATGAACACATATTTTCAAATAGAATTAGTTATTCTGTCACTACCTAAAATGTAAATCACTCTATGGGAAATTGAAGATGTGTGCATATATAAATCTATGCAGTCTTGTACATACAGTAATTTTGTAAAAATAAATCACCATAAATCAAAATATAAACTCTCTTTGTGCAACAATTGCTACAGATATTTCTAGAAGACCTTATTCTAGAAGACCTTCTTTTATTTCATGATTTCTAAAAAGTAGTAAAGTGCTGAACCCCTAAAAAGAACTTTTTGAAAGATTTCATATTGCATGCAGCTGAATTTTTCAAGATGCTGTAGACAGAAAAAATCCACTTTGGTCTTTAAATTGTTACTGATATTGCATGTTGAAGGAGTTAATCTTATTTCACACAAGCCACAAGTTTACTAATGGAACCAGAAATTTAAAGCACATCATCATCATTAATCATGCAGCACTAGATCTATTAAATCATTTTTGTATACATGAGTGAGACTAAACAGGCAACAGTTTATTATTTCATTTTGTTCAGAAAAAAAAAATTAATTTCCATATTATAGGGACAGGTCCTTCTCACAAGCAGGGATGCAAACCATGCCCTGACCATCCTGGGGTGAGTGTACCACTGTTGCATTTTTTGGCTCCTTCAAGGAGTCAGAATCTGTGCAGCTCCTTGAGGGTTTAGCTCACAGGACACAGACCTTTGCTGTCAAGCAAGACAGATCTAATTCTAACTGTAAAAATATATTGATCAATGCATCCTTTTTGAAAAACTGAAGGGCTGATGGGTGGGAAATAGGATAAGAGAAGGTACTCAAGCAAAGGTCCTGGGGCAATGCCACAACAAAATCAAGAATGGAAGACCCAAGAGCAGTCCCCAGAAAGCTCCTTGCAAAGTACACTTGCTTTTGCTGTCACTCAGCATTTTGGAAGTAGGACTGCTCCACACTTAATTATTATTTAGTTACAAGTAGCAGGCACAGACCACAAAAGTTCTAAGGATGTTGATATTTTAACCTTTCACTTGAGGAGCTTCCATCCCAAACCAAACTTATTTCTGATACAGATTATATAAAACCCATCACAACGTGTAGAAAGGAGAAAAATTCTCTTTCCAAACTGCGCAATTTCTGCACTCTTCCAGGAAGAAAGCTGTTGCCTCTGTCCCATGCACATGAGCACTAAAAGGCAGACATAACCACAAGGACCCTCATGTCCACTTATTTATCTGCTCTTACGGCCAAAGGAAGGCTGCACCCCACATGTAGACAGAACCAGTGGCTCAAATTCCAGCCCCTGTCTGGAGCTTCAGAGGAAAAATCTTTATGCACAATACCATTGAGATCTCACTCTTTTTTCATCTAATGCTCATGTCTTAGAAAGAGAAACTTAAAAAGGTCTGGTAACACAGGTAACTGTAACCCTTTCTTACTCTATTTTTATCAGATTAAAATTTTTAATTCCCATTGAGTTTCACATTATTTTCAGCCACACCATTTTTCCTGAATATCATACTTCCCATTTCTATTGTTCTTTGCAAAACTGAAGGTAAAACCAAAAAATGAAACTTCCACTTCATCTTCTTTGACTCCTTCTTCTAATCTTACAGCAGCAAGACGGGATACAGTAAGCAACATCCATTTGCAGAGCTGTAGAATAACTGCATCGATCTACCAGTAAAAAAAATCCTGCTGATATGGACTAAGTCAATCTCTCTGCAGGAAAAACTTAAACAGAGAGACCCCAAGAGATCATAAATTTACAGCCTAGCTTAAAATTATAGAATTTATAAGAGACTTGCCATTTATTTAGTGAGAGGACTTTTAAGAAAACTGCTCAGCTGGATTGCTTTTCCATTACTGAAACACAACCATCAACTGTGAAAACAAATACACCCTATATTAACTACCATAATACATGGATTGAAAATAATCAGGCAGATCACAAATTGTACACTAGACTATTACTATGAAAAGGTATCTCAGATTTCTGTACTTACTCAGATTGATAGGTGCTCTTTTAAAGCTTAGAATGATGGAGAGTTCTGGAAAATTTCATACTGAATGCCTCTTAATTAAAGGAGCAAGATTATACATGGAGCAAACTGATAAAACCTTGTTATTTAAGGGATGAAAATCCTTCAGGACTTGTTCCAGATCTGGATAATGTCTTGACTGTAGTGTATGTGGTGGAGCCAAATAAGGTATAAAATACATGTTTAAGATATTTCATGAAGAAATATGTTATCCCATAGCAAAACAATAAAAAAGCAAAGCTACTTAAAGAAAACAACTCCTGCTCCATTTGATTGATTAACTAGGGTTTGGTTTCTGGCTCTGAAAACCTATGCTGAAGTTGACATCACTTCTCCAGATCAGTGATGTGTAGGTAAAACAGTAAAAAAGTCAGGGTGCCACTTCTTTTTAGAGAACTAAATAGAGGGCAAGGAGCACTTTTTTTTTTTTTTTTTTCTTGGACCACTTCCAAATAGTACATGCAATATATTGAATTTTTACTCTCTTATTAACTATCCCAAGGTGTGTTGTTGCACTTTTAAAAGTTAAGAAATGACACAAGCTTTCAATAACCTATAGGAAATATCCACATATAAATTAATCTAGTAGCATAAGTACATAAAATATTTAACAATTTTATTAAAAAATTCTTCCATATCTGTAAATGTGAAGTACCTGGAATATCACACACACGCCTCCCCAACAAAACAAAAA